>ML292175.1:21985-42017 GCA_005239495.1 Nicotiana undulata
GCCACTTTCTGTCGTTGAGTGTAACTCGGTTCCTATCCAAGTACTTCCGCCATTCCAACAAATGAAAGAAGAAATGGAATTCCTCTCTTAGCTGCTTGGATTGCAAGCTCACGATGACCAATATGGAGTGCATCAGATTGGCTCAAAGTTTGAGAGGGCAAGGAGCTTTGGATATTTGAAGAATCGAGTTGAACACAACTAACCCCAAAATCACTAACCTTATTCCTTAATCGGAATCTAAAGTAGTTGAATGAAGAAATGAAATGGGTGGATAAGCAACAGTGAAAATGGGAGTTCTTGATATAAGCTGATTGAAGAAGATGCCACTACTTATCTTTTCCACCCTTTATTTCTCTATCTATTTGCTTACAACTAAGTAGTAGTGCTATTTACCGTTAAGAGCGTTATCTGTTTGCTGTTCTTTTGTGTAAGAGGGAAGGGTTTGATTTTGGTTTTTTGTTCAGTGAGAGATGAGGAAGAAGACGGCCAGCCAACAACGCTGCTAGGGGTGTCCCCCTTTTTGTCTATTAGGTGTCTATTATATAGAGTAGGGGATTAGGGTTCGAATGTAGAAATTTGGTTGGGCCTGGGATTTGGGCCCTGAAATTAGGCCAATTTGAAACAGGGCAAATTTTATCTTTCAAAAATGGTCATCTTACTACTAATTAAATTCCTTTTATCAAAACGACCTAATTAACAATTTTACTAATTAAATAAACTAATTGATTAAGCTAATGTATATTTTTTGTGTCTTTTATATATTAATCTCAATTAAAGGGTAATTAATTTCTAAAAATACGAATTAAACCTAAGATTACATGAAATGAAGAATGTGACAATTTTTTTTTTATGATTTTAAAATATTAAACATGCATGAAATGAAACTAAATAAAGAAAAGTTCCTAAAATTCATTAAAAGTTATTTTTTAATTATTTTTAGGAGTAATTTCCACGCGGGGCAAAAATTAGGTGTTCACAGCTGCCCCTCTTTGCTCGAGAACATGAAGAGTTTTCGAGCAAAGATAAAGTGAGCAACCACGAGCAATTTCTGCCCGTTTGGTACTTTTGGAAGCATTTTGAAAAAATATTTGACTGAACCTTGCTTCGGAGGTTGCCTACATATCCTTGGCTTTAAAGGAATCAGGTCAGTGTAGTTCTGGAAGTTTTGGTGTGATGGAGTGATGAGTTCGAGAGTCGAGCGAGGTTCCGTCCGAGGCTCCGGTTCATGGTCCTGCTATTACATCAAAATCCAAATGAAAAAGACTAACTAAGCCTATCAGCTACGAGTTACAAGATTCCTATCTACGGGTCTTCTGAAGCTTGATCTTGAGTTTTGGCTGCTTCTTTATACAGACTCCGATCTGAATCTTGATGCTTGTTCGTTGTAGGTGTTGGTTAAAGCTTCTTCATCTTTTTGGATCAAGGCAGGATATACAGAACGGATGACTTCAATCTCGTCCTGAATAGTCCACGTCTTTCCAGCTTCTGCACTTTGGGGTTCAACTCTTTTCTTTTTCTTCTTTTCTTTTATTCTGAACTGAGACGTCTTCTTTTGTCGTCTCGAATCCATTGTCCTAAAAATGCAATCTGCACAAAATCAAAAAGCAAACGAACGAAATTTTCTGCCCCAATTTTCACTAGGAAAATTTCGTGAGTTATTGTAAGAAAATCTATACTACTTTATTATTGAAAGTGGTGAAAATTTCGTGAGTTATTGTAAGAAAATCTATACTACTTCACCCGGAGTTATTGTAGACTAGGGACTGGATACCCTATGACCAAAGGTAACATCAACTAGGGATTGGAGACCCTATGTTGGAAGAGAATTGACAGGTTATGTTGTCGTCAAGAAAAGTTCACCGGGTTATGCCGGTGTCTGGAAATGAGATTCATCGGGTATGCCGGTATCAACTAGGGAATGGAGACCCTATGTTGTCATCAACTAGGGAGTGGAGTCCCTACGTTGGCATCAACTAGGTAGTGGTGACCCTATGTTGGCATCAGGTTATACTGGCATCAACTAGGGAGTGGAGACCCTATGTTGGCATCAACTAGGGAATGAAGACCCTATGTTGGAAAGGAGACTAGGGAATGGAGACCCTATGTCTAAACGAACCAATAAGGATTTTTTTTTCTTTTCCTTTTTTTTGAGAAAAATCAGTTTCAAAATTTCGTTTTTGAGAAAATCAATCTTTTAAACAAATTGCCCCAGCGCTTATTTTCTGAGGAGATAAATAAACTCTTTTTTTTTTAAGAAACAAGACTTCTTCTTCTTCTTTTTTTCTTCTTTTTTTTTAAATTATCCTAGGAGAAAATTCATCAGACTAGGTTTTCTTATCTTAGGAGAAAGATTCATCAGACTAAGATTTTGATCCTAGGAGAAAAATTCATCAGACTAAGATTTCTGATCCTAGGAGAAAGTTCATCAGACTATGTCCTCTTTTTTTGTTTATCTTAGGAGAAAGATTCATCAGACTAAGATTTCTCTCCTAGGAGAAAGTTCATCAGACTAGGTCCCCTTTTTTTTTTTTTTTTTGGGTATCTTAGGAGAAAGATTCATCAGACTAAGATTTTGATCCTAGGAGAAAAGTTCATCAGACTAGGTCATTTTTTTTTTTGGTATCTTAGGAGAAAGATTCATCAGACTAAGATTTTGATCCTAGGAGAAAGTTCATCAGGCTAGGTCTTTTTTTTTTGGTATCTTAGGAGAAAGATTCATCAGACTAAGATTTTGATCCTAGGAGAAAGTTCATCAGGCTAGGTCTTTTTTTTTTGGTATCTTAGGAGAAAGATTCATCAGACTAGGTCCCTTTTTGTTATCTTAGGAGAAAGATTCATCAGACTAAGATTTCTATCCTAGGAGAAAATTCATCAGACTAGGTCCTTTTTATTATTATCTTAGGAGAAAGATTCATCAGACTAAGATTTCGATCCTAGGAGAAAATTCATCAGACTAGGTCCTTTTTATTATTATCTTAGGAGAAAGATTCATCAGATTAATATTTTTATTGGGAGGAAAATCCATCAGACTAGGACTTTTTATCCTAGGAGGAAAAATATGAAGAGCAAAGGCAACATTTTATGCACACAGATAAAGGCAAAAATTTGAGAAACTTCCCTTTGTCGGTTCTTCTCTTCTTCTTCTTTTTTTGTTTTTGAACCAACTTTCTTGCCCTGCTTTGTTCCTGTTTCAAACAAAGAAAACTTTGTCAGTTTTAAAAAGTGGTGGTCGGTTTGTGGCCTTGAGTCCTGGGCAGCTTGGTTTTCGCTAAATCAGCCTGAGTCGGTTTCAAGAGACGTTTGCTCTGCATCAACCCTGATTGTTCCACACCCAGTACCATTTGTATTTGTGGCTCAGTCAGACTTATCCCAACAGGAGATCTTTGCTTAGGCGACCTTTTCTCATATCTATAATGGCTTCTTGCCTTTTGGAGCAATTTGACTATTAGAGGGAATCACCAGTTATCTTTGCTTGCGCCAAGTAGGCTGACAAGGGTCTTTTGGGGGGAAGTCTCTACATGAATCCTCAATGCATGTTGACTGTAAACTTGAATTGTTGGCCAAATTCACTTTGTGCAATTGAAAAGCTGGTAACAGATTTTGAAATCTTTTCTTGCTCGTTTTGACAAGGACTGACTCAGAGTAAAGGACACAATGATGCAAAGAAACAAGCAATGCCCCTGTCGGAAGGACAGAAGGAAGAGAGTTTATTTTTATTTTTATTTTTATTTTACGGTAACTAGCCTTAATGATCATGACATGCATTTTGGACTTAATGGTCGATCTATCAAACTGACCAAATCTTTCCTTTTTATCATTCTTATGAATTTGAAGTCGGGCTTGTTCGTGACAATCCTTTGCATCAGCTTCACGACTCACTTTCGACTAGTGGCGCCACGAGGGGTTTTCACCAACAAGTCTCTCTCATTTATTCATCTCTGCTTACCGTCGCCTTACAGTGCCCGTGAAGGTTTTCACTAGTAAGACTCTCTCAATTTTTTTTCTTTTTCTTTTGTGAGCAACTTGACAGTGTTCTATGTCGTGTGGCAATTGTTGCTCATTCCATGTTTTCTTGCGTGAGCAACTGACAACGTTCTATGTCGCGTGACAACTGTTGCTCATTGCATGCTTCTCTTAGCATTCTTGAAGGCATATCGGGAGGTCTTTATTTGGAAGGTTTTTGGATAGGGTTGGAAAGGAGGGTCGGCATGAGGGCTTAAAGTAGACTCAAAATGAGGGGTTATACACTTACAACTCTTGGAATCGACTCTTTTAAAAGTGAAATAAAATTCTTGCCCCTGTTTTAGCTACTGGGGATTTTCTAGATTTTTTTTTCTTCTTTTGACTCTTATTTGGTTGGACCGAACCGTGTAAGGCTGCCTACGTATCCTATTTTTTAAGGAATCAGGTCTAACGTAGTTCAAGCATCTGACTTAACTATATTTTCTTCTTCTTCTTTTTTTCTCATGTTTTTCTTTTTTTTTCTCATTTTTTTTTTCAAAACAAGTTGCCCCAACTTTTATTTTTCGGGGGCATGGACTTCGATTGTTCTTTTCTTCTCTTTTTTTTTTTGAACCTTCTAAGAGTCGCCCCAGTTTGTACTCTTGGGCATGGACTTTTCTTTTCATTTTTTTAATTTTCACTTTTTTCATTTTCTTTGTTTTTTTTGTGTGGCTTTTAACTCTAAACTTGATTCCAAAAGAGGGTGGTCAAAGAAAAATGACACTGGCTCAAAAAGGGGTAGAGAATGGTATAAAGTGTTTAGATAGCAGAAAAAGGGCCTCCCAGCCTCGAGAACACCAAAACATATTATCTTTTTGCGATCTAGCGTTGATGAACATGTCTATCTTCTTGGTGTGCCGTGGTCGAAAGACACTTTTCATCCATTAATGTCAAACTTTCGACCAAGCTTCAATTGATTAAACATTCTCAAGCCCGATCTTCACAATGATTTGAAGGTGAATTTTACTCGACCTTAGTTTCCAAAATATCTCAAATCTTTATTCACCCTCAAAAGTGTCTCTTTCTCACTTATCTCATTCAAGACTAAATCAGTTTTTAAGATCTGGCCAAAATTTCCGCATGCATGTCATGTAACTAGAAATAACGTGAAAAGAACTATGCACAAAATGGACACAAAACGAGTGACTTTTTTTTTTTGTTTGAATAAAGGATATAAAGGTCCGATGGCACAAAAAGTAGAAGAAAAGACGACAAAATAAGCTATCATGGCTAAAAGAAGAGTGACTTTCCAGCTAAGTGACATCTTAGCCACAAAGTTGCACATTATCACTACTATGGCATTCAACTATTTTTATTGTTATGGATTCAACACTCAAATTTTGACTTTTGATCAAACTGTTCCCCATATTGACTGTCGAATTTCAGGATTGACAACATAAAAATTTTCACAGTAACTAATTTGCCAAAGAACTTGGATGACTTCTCATGTTTCCCCATCATCAAATCATCCCGAACAGGCCATGTCCCATTGCTCAAATCTGGTAGAGTCAACCCCACATTTGCCTCCATTTTTAATTTTCACTGCCAACTCGCCTACTTGCGTTTTCGTGACTTTGGATCAACGATAGTGGTGCTTGTTCCATTGCAAACCAACAAACCGACCACCTTTAATTGGCTTTTATTTCAAAAAAAAAAAGGAAGCATGTTAGAATAATCACTCTTTTTTTTCGCTCTTTGTTTTTCTCAGTTATTTTTTGTCACTCTTTTTTTTAATATTCTCTCTCCTCTTTTTTCCACTTTTCTTTTTCCTTATTTTTTTTTTTTTTGTCTATGATCGAATCCGATGAGGATTGCCTACGTATCATGACGCCACATGAATCAGATCTTGCGTAGTTCGAGAAGATTGGGAATAAAGTAAATAAACTAACTCTTTTTTTTATATTTTTTTTTCTTTTGAATTTTTCTTTTCGTATTTTTTTCGAAACAAAGACTTAAAAGAAGAAAATATTTTTGAAGTTCATTTTCTTGCTTTTTTTAGAATTATTGAAAATAAAGACTTCTAAAGAAGAAAGAAAATACATATATATATTTTTTTCGCTTTTATATATTTATTTTTTTGGAATTTCGAAAGAAAAACTTCTAAAGAATAAAGAATTTTTTTTTTGAATTTTTTGGACTTTTACTTTGAACTTATGAATTCTAAAGAAAATATTTTTGAATCTTGAATTTTCTTTTCAATTTTTGAAAGAAGAATGAAAAAATATTTTTTGATTTTTGATTTTGGTTTTCTTTTGTATTTTTGTTTTTCAAAACTTTTTGAAAGAAAGATTTCTAAAGAAGAAAGAAAATATTTTTTTGAATTTTTCCTGATTTTTTTTTTATGTAGTTGGGAAAGAAGATCTCTAAAAAAGTAAAAAATATTTTTTGGATTTTGATTTGATTTTCTTTTCAAAAGAAAGACTTCTAAAAAAGCAATTAAATTTTTTTTTTTTTACTTTTGAGAATTGGGGTCTCAAAGAAGGACTTTTATATAGAGGAAGTAATGGAAAATATTTTTGATTTTTTTTTTTTTGGGATTTTAATTTGATTTGTCTTCTTTCCGTTTCAATGAAAGATTTCTACGAAGAAAAATATTTTTTTGGTTTTAAAAAAAAATTCTTATTACTTTATTTTAGATTTTCTATAAAAAGACTTCTAACGAAGGAGCTAAAGGAAAATATTTTGATTTTTGTAAAAATAGAGGCCGGAACCGATGAGGTTTGCCTACGTATCTCACATCCGACGAGAATCAAACCCGCGTAGTTCTGCCAATTTTGACGGAACCGGGGAAACATGATATTAACTTATTTTCATTTTTTTTGAAATACATTTTCTCTTTCTCCAGCTTTCAAAATATTTTGGCAGAGTGACATTTTCAAGTATCGGGATTTTCAAAAATCGGGTAAATTTTCTATCATATCCCACTCTTGTTTTTTTTTGTTGCTATTTTTCTTTATTCGGTCAATCAAACAAGCCAATAAAAAATATTGTACACATAGCAGGTAAGATGCATCATGATGGTCTTTTATTTCGGGTTCACCTGTCCTAGACGGACCCAACCCCTGTGTTGAGTCCCCTAAGTCAAATGCACGTGATGCAAATAATCGTTCCTACTAGGGATCAGGCATGAGGCTATGTTATACTAAGTTTAAATCCTGGGGTTTTGTTCTAAACAAGGCTTACCCGAACGGACAGCTCGAGCCGAGGTCGGGGCAGCGTACTGGGAATACAGAAGCTTCACCGGCTTTGCAACTTGTCCGTACCTCGTTCTAAAATTGGGATGACTCTAACAGAAAAGAAGTCACACGAAGTGCACACTTACCAGATGATTTAGAAGCCTCAGAGAGAAGAAGGGTTTCAGCACAGTTTATATGCAATTCACATAATATCAAAGCGGTAAAATGCGGCATTTAGCACATTAGGTTCAAACATGTAAAAAACAGATAATAAAGCCAAGTATAACAATTATTCTAAGCTCGAATTCTTGAACCCTGAACCAGAGATTTTGGGTTCAGTCCCCAGCAGAGTCGCCAGAGCTGTCACACCTCCCTTTACACCCGGTAAGGGTAATAAGGGAGGTTTTCCACTTTAAGTGACATTATTCGATTTTTGGGATTTTTTTATTATTTCAGAGTCGCCACCCGGATTTTTGGCGATACTCCGGGACACCGTTTTGTTTTGAAAATCCCAAATCGAGGAATTTTGACTCTGTTTTTATTTGTCTGCGACCAGAAATCCAAGTAAGGAATTCTGTTAACCCGAGAGAAGGTGTTAGGCACTCCCGAATTCCGTGGTTCTAGCACGGTCGCTTAACTATTAATAATTGGCCTAATTATCTAATTAATTACGTGTTTTAAACCTATTGTGTATTTTTAAACCTTTTGAACCGCTTTTAATATTTATGAAATTATTTTGGAACAAGTCACGATGACGTGCACTTATTTGTTTTTGGACACATTGTAATCGCGCCACATGAAATGCACCCGCAATCACAACACGTGATTTTTATTATGGTTTTGAGTTGAAGTCGGGGACATGAGTTGCCACGCCCAAGTGTAGATTACGTAATCACGAATATGGTCATGACGGTTAAAAGGCCTATTTGGGGTGATATTCATTTATTCTCTAAGTTTTATCACTTCCTATCTAAAAGAGGTATTTTTAGCTTGCCACTTTTGATATTTATGGATTTATCTTGTAACAAGTCACGATAGCGTGCACTTGTCGTTTTAGACACATCGCAACCGCGTCACATGAAATGACCCGCGATTTACAACGTGTTAACTTTTATTATTATTCGAAGTTATGGCCGGGTCACATGAAATACGCACCCGAAACATGCCACAAAAACCGTACCCATAGTCGTGATGATTTATTATTCGTCTAGAGTAAGTTAGGACGTTCATCATTATACTAACAAACACAAATGACTAAACATTTACCAAAGAGAAACATTAAACATGACATAAACAAACAAAAGATTGAATTAAAACTAATAACGTGTTCATTGGAAACGTGATATTTTGTTCAACTCAAAACCACTAAACAAAGACATCAACACATTGTTTTAACGAGGAAGAGTAGCAGAATGCAAAACTAACCTTTAGAAAGAAGGGTCTGAATCGGTTTGCTCAAAACCAAAAGCTGACCAAGACCGTAACTCCGGAACCTCGACTCTGTGAGAACTCGGATTTTTTTTACAGTTAACAGAGTTATAGAGACAGGTCTACAAAGTGACAGTGCCGAGGGGTGAAGGAGGTTGAATCTCGCCGGACTCCGGTCGCTGGACGCCGGCCACTTTCTATCGTTGAGTGTAACTCGGTTCCTATCCAAGTACTTCCGCCATTCCAACAAATGAAAGAAGAAATGGAATTCCTCTCTTAGCTGCTTGGATTGCAAGCTCACGATGACCAATATGGAGTGCATCAGATTGGCTCAAAGTTTGAGAGGGCAAGGAGCTTTGGATATTTGAAGAATCGAGCTGAACACAATTAACCCCAAAATCACTAACTTTATTCCTTAATCGGAATCTATAGTAGTTGAATGAAGAAATGAAATGGGTGGATAAGCAACAGTGAAAATGGGAGTTCTTGATATAAGCTGATTGAAGAAGATGCCACTACTTATCTTTTCCACCCTTTATTTCCCTATCTATTTGCTTACAACTAAGTAGTAGTGTTATTTACCGTTAAGAGCGTTATCTGTTTGCTGTTCTTTTGTGTAAGGGGGAGAGGTTTGATTTTGGTTTTTTGTTCAGTGAGAGATGAGGAAGAAGACGGTCAGCCAACAACGCTGCTAGGGGTGTCCCCCTTTTTGTCTATTAGGTTTCTATTATATAGAGTAGGGGATTAGGGTTCGAATGTAGAAATTTGGTTGGGCCTGGGATTTCGACCCTGAAATTAGGCCAATTTGAAATAAGGCAAATTTTATCTTTCAAAAATGGTCATCTTACTACTAACTAAATTTCTTTTATCAAAACGACCTAATTAACATTTTTACTAATTAAATAAACTAATGTATATTTTTGTGTCTTTTATATATTAATCTCAATTAAAGGGTAATTAATTTCTAAAAATGCGAATTAAACCTAAGATTACATGAAATGAAGAATGTGACAATTTTTTTTTAATGATTTTAAAATATTAAACATGCATGAAATGAAACTAAATAAAGAAAAGTTCCTAAAATTCATTAAAAGTTATTTTTTGATTATTTTTAGGAGTAATTTCCACGCGGGGCAAAAATTAGGTGTTCACAGCAGCATTAACAAAATGCAGCCATAAATAAGATCGCTAAATACTTCATTACTATTTTTTTATTAATTTAATCACCTTCGTTGAGTCAGTTTCAATCTCTAGCGGTCTTAGTTGCATTCCAAAGCAATTTGGAGGCCTTGTTTTAGCGCTAGAAATTCTGCCTGAAGTGAAGATCCGCATACGTGCAGTTTGTAAAGCTCACAATCAAGTCCCCGCTGGCATTTCTGATGAGGCCACCTAAATCAGATTGAATGTTTTCCTCCTTGAAACAACCGATTATATTTAATTAGTAATAACCATTTGGTGGCTTATGTCATTTGACATAATAGTACAATTCTTCGAGATACTGGAGTCATCATCATATATAAATTTGTATTTTAAAGCATGATGAAGAATATTTTTTGTAGCCATCGATAAAGCCATATTATTGTGATTGTTCTTGTTTCTGTTAATCCATAGACTCCATAGTATAAAAGGAAGAACTCTGATCAATTAGCATAAACTAGATGTGTGTAAATTTAGATCTCTTACCTAACAAAGCTAATGAGTAGTGGTAGGAATGGTTATGTTGGGCATCCCTAATTTAGACCAGAATGGTTTAGCAATAGAAGAATAGAAAAAAATATGAGTTATAGATTCTGTAGAAGCTTTGCACACAACGCATATTGCATCAACACTAATACCTAAGTGATGAAGATAAGATCCACGTGGAAGCCTTTTGAAAATAATTCCATAAGAAAAACTTAATTTTATTGGGGAAATTTGCATTCCAAATCCAAGTAAAGTCTTTGTTCGAAGAGGAGGGGCCATCAATAGTTTTATAACAGGACTTCCTACTAAAGAGTCATTACTGTTGTCATACCAAGTAGGAATGTCGTTGGTTCAATTTTTAAAGGGTGGTGGAATGATACACAAATTATTGAAAAATATTATTAGGCAGATTGAAGATATTTTGGATAGGTCCCATTTATTATTCTTACACAAGTCTTTTATTCTGACAGAGATATCACTTTTGGTCAAAGGACCTTCAAAACAACTTCTAAGGCATAAAACATTCGGGTTTCATGTGGATATCCAAATATTCAAACTAGAATTGGCTTTTGGTAGCCAAAGAATCCAAGATTACAGTAACTCCACCCTCTAAGAACACTACTCCAAATAATGGACGTATTGATTCTAATTTTCCTAAATGCATGGTTATTGAAAAGGACCTTCATCCACAATACAAAAGGGTAGTGTAGGAGTCGCCAAGTTAAAATGGTTAGAATTTTTTTGATTTGACATCCCTCATGCCCAACCCCCCAACCTCTTTATCTTTTAGAAGTACATTCCAATTAAGTATATGTAAGCCTCATTTATTTTTCTTTAAGATTAAGATATTTGAATCACAATTCACATATGAATTTTAATATGTGTATTAAGATTAGAATGTCTGAATCTGAATACTCATATGTATCAAGATATGTATTAAGATCTGAATACTAAACGATTAAGATTGTTTATTTTTTTAACATCTGAATGTAAATCTTTTATCTTTACTTAATAATTAATAAACATAAATTCAAATAAAATATTAATTAAACTCATATTATGTCAACAAAATATCTTTAAATAATAATATGTTAGTTGTTGGAGTTGATGGCTAATGATGGTGCTTGTGCATGCCAACCAGAGGTAGTTATTGGTTGTGATTTTGGTTGGTGGTTGTGGTTCTGCGTAGTTTATAATGGTGGGCATTGACGACTATGGTTGATGATGGTGGTGCGAGCGGTAGGTGGTGGTAGTTAAGGTGGATGCGCAGGTGATTGTGGTTGAGGATGATGGTAGTGGGGTGTTAGTTTATAATGGTGGTGGTGATATGTGGTGCTACGATAATGGTGGGGGTGGTGGGTGGTGTATTAGTTGAAAATGGTGGGTGGCAGCAGTTATAGTTAAGATGACAGTGGTCGGTGGTGTATTGGTCGATAATGGTAGGCAGTAGCAGTTATAATTAAGATAGTAGTGGTGGGTGATGATAGTTGATGATAATGGTAGTTGTGGTTGATATGGGTGGTGGTGAATGGTACAAGGTGGTAGTTGATAATGGTGAATTGTGGTGACGGTTAGTAGGGAATGTAAATGATAACGTCTTAATGGAATTAAGTATTTGTTATAGCTCTTAATCATTCAGACCCATTAAGTGGCTATGAAAGAAAAGAACAGACGCACTTAATTATTAAGTTCTGAATGATTAATGTTCATACATAAAAAACAAATGCATCTATATTTGTGATATGAATGATTAAAATTTAAACCTCTATTAAGTGCAAACAAATGAGGCCGGAGTCTCTTTGAAATTTGGATTTTTGATTTCAAAGTTGCATATTTCTACTTTCTAAGTTCAAATATATTCATAAACTTCAGGTTTTTATTTCACATTTTTGTATCTAACATTTCAGCTTTTTATATTTACATTTATTCTATGAATAAAAAAACATATAATTCACTAAAAGCTTGAAAAAGTTCGGCCAATTATAAGTTTCATTTGGCCCCGATCAACTTATTGGATAAAGGGACGAAAGTCATAATGCACTCCACAAATTTTATGCGCAACATGCTCTCATTCCACAATAACTTGACTATCTCATCTTTGGATAAGGTCCAAAAACCTTTTTAAGTGTTTCCCGCGATAAGCCCCTACACGGTAACTCTTTATTTTTCATTCAAATATTCAATTTCGAAGAGCACCTCTGGTGGCCGCAAAAGGGATTGGTGGTGGAGTACTGAGGTTCAAGGCAAGGTAGAAGCCAAGAAAGAAGAATATCTGATACTTTTGGAGAGCGTAGACAAGGAGGTGAAGAGGATGAATATGGAGCAGTATAAGACGACCAAGAAGGAAGTAAAGTTAACAGTTACTACGGCCAAGACGGTCGCATTTGAACGCTTATATGAAGAACTCGGAGGCAAATGCGAGGATAAGAAGTTGTACAGGCTATCCAAGGTGCGAGAAAGGAAGGCCCGTGAACTGGACCAAGTGAAGTGTATCAAGGACGAGGAAGGTTGGATGGTGCACTTATTCGACGAAGATAGTAGACTTACTTCTATAAATTCTTGAACGAATAGGGGGATATGAGCATTGAGCTAGGCGACTTAGAACACTCAGAGAGCCATCGAGACTTTGGGTATTGTAGGCGTATAAGAGTCGAGGAGGTTGAGGGGTCTATGCTTAAGATGAGAAGGGGGACGAGATCCCGATGGAATTTTGTAAGAGAGTAGGTAGGTCGGGATTGGAGTGTCTCACAAGGTTATTTAATGTCATTTTTAGGATGAAGAAGATGCCCGAATAATAGAGATGGAGTATGATGGTCCCGTCGTATAAGAACAAGGGTAATATCCAAAGTTGCAACAACTATCGAGGCATCAAGTTACTAAGCCATACTATTAAAGTTTGGGAGGGGGTGGTGGAGCTGAGGTTGAGGAGGATTGTGACTATTTCTAAAATTAGTTCGGATTCATGTCTGGACGATAGACTACATAAGATATTCACATTGTTAGGAGGCTAATAGAGCAGTACAAGGAGAGAAAGAGCGATTTACATATGGTGTTCATCGACTTAGAGAAGGCTTATGATCAAGTGCCAAGGGAGGTTTTGTGAAGATGTTTGGAGGCTAGAGAGGTTCATGTTGTATACATTAGGACTATTAAGGACATGTATGATGAAACTAAAACCCGAGTAAGGGCCGCGGGAAGGGACTCAGAACACTTCCTAATTACGATGGGGTTACACTAGGGGTCAGCCCTCAGTCCTTTGGCGATCGATGCATTGACGCGCCACATACAAGTGGACATGTTGTGGTGCATGTTATTTGCAGATGACATTATTCTGATTGATGAGGCGCGGGGTGGTCTTAACGAGGTTGGAGGTTTCGAGGTAGACTATGGAGTCTAAAGATTTCAAGTTGAGCCGAACCAAACCGAATACTGTGAGTGTAAGTTCAGTGTTGCAACTCAGGTAGTGGACGAAGACATGAGGCTTGATTCACGTGTCATACCTAGGAGAGAAAGTTTAAAATACCTTGGGTCAGTTGTACAAGGAAATAGCGAGATCGACGGGGATGTTACACATAGTATTGGAGCGAGATGGATGCAATAGAGGCCCGCTTCCGGTGTTTTGTGTGATAAAATGCCACACAAAACTTTAAAGTAAGTTCTAAAGAGCGATGGTCAGACCGAATATGTTGTGTGAGACGGAGTGTTGGTCAGTCAAAAACTCCCATGTCCAAAAGATGAAGGTGACTGAAATGAGGATGTTAAGATGGATGTGCGGGGATACCAGGTTATATAGAATTAGAAATGAAGTTATTCGGGATAAGGTGGCGTGACCCTTGTGAAGGACAAGATGTGAGAGGCGAGACTTAGATGGTTCGGGCATGTGAAAAGGAGAGACATAGATGCACCGGTGAGGAAGGGTGAAAGGTTGGCCTTGGAGGGCCTAATGAGAGGTAGATGCATGCCGAAGAAGTATTGGGGAGAGGTGATCATGCAAGATATGGCGTTGCTCCAGCTTACTGAGGACATGCCCATGGAAAGGAAGGTATGAATGTTGAAAATTAAGGTAGAGGGTTAGGACAGATAGCCGAGCGTTGTCTTTGTCGGTATCAATAGCTTTAGTACGTGATTTAGTGTTATTTGTGTATTCTCGTATCCCTTGACTTCTGTGATTACTTGTTATTGCTTTCGTGTCGGTTTCTGATATACTACCTTGTGTATTTAGTTTTGTATTTTTGCTTCGGTTTTCTACTTGGTATTCTTCTTGTTGTTGTTGCCTTTCTTTTACCTATCTTAAGCCGAGGGTCTTTTGGAAACAACCTCTTTGTCTTTTTGAATATTGGGTAGGATATGCGTGCACAGTACCTTCCCAGACCCCACTTGTGGGATTACACTGGGTTCAATTGTTGTTGTAGTAATCCAAAATCTTCTTATTTTGTTTTTATTTTTCCTTGTTTGTTTTCTACATATAAAAAATCAACAATTAAATCAAATTAAGAATTTTTTACATTCAGCACACTCGAAAGTTATTACAAATCGAAAATAATTGACACTAAAACATACGCAAACATTTGTAAAAAAAAATCTAGAAGATTTATGGTATTGAATTTGTATTTCATGTGCAAAAAAAAGCAAAAAATCCAATTAAATAAAAAAACTAAACTGAGTAATGAATACTCCCAAACACGAAATTCACTTTTGAATTGCCGCCAAACCAAAAAGAAAGCGGATAACTTTTCAAAATTTCAAATCAATCCTCAAGACACTTCGCCTTTAAGTTCCCAACAATTTTTCGCCGTCGATTAATTTCCAACATCAACGGCTATAACTCATGATCCGCGTCATCCCATCAAGACCAATAACAACCCTCCTCCAAACCGCTATATAATTAAACCCCTCACTTGAACTCGTACACATATTCACATTCAAGTCCTCAAATATCTCTTTCTTTCTCTCATTTTACCTCTCTGTCTAGCGTTTTCACAATGGCACCAAAAGCCGAGAAGAAACCCGCCGAGAAGAAGCCAGCAGCCGAGAAGGCACCACCAGCAGCAGCAGCAGCAGAGAAGAAGCCAAAGGCAGGGAAGAAGCTTCCCAAGGACGGCGCTGGAGCAGCTGCAGGAGACAAGAAGAAAAAGAGGGTAAAGAAGTCAGTTGAAACTTACAAGATCTACATTTTCAAGGTGTTGAAACAGGTTCATCCTGATATCGGTATCTCTAGTAAGGCTATGGGGATCATGAACAGCTTTATTAACGACATTTTCGAGAAGCTGGCTCAGGAATCTTCTAGATTGGCCCGTTACAACAAGAAGCCTACCATTACTTCTCGGGAGATTCAGACTGCTGTGAGACTTGTGCTTCCTGGTGAATTGGCTAAGCATGCTGTTTCTGAGGGTACCAAGGCTGTGACTAAATTTACTAGCTCTTAATCAATTTTAGGGTTTTTGTTTTAACGTGTGTTTTGGTTAGGGTTTGTAGATGTAAAGAATTGTCCAATTCAGGTTTCTTTTGAAATTATATGGCATGTAATGGGACAGCTATTTCATGAATGAAGAATTTTCAGCTTTCTGTTAAATTTGTTTGGTTTTGAATATTGATTTTTTTAATAAAAAAAATACTTTTTAGTATTTGTTTTGGAGGGTGCCAAGGCTGTTACGAAATTTCAGTTTTAGTATTTGTTTTAAAATTTGTTTGATTTTGCGTTGTGATGTTTTAGGTTGTGTTCTTACATGTTTTGCTTTGTTGAGTTTCAACTAACTGGCGATCTTGATATGTTGTTTTGATGGAGAGAATTGACATTGGTTCAATTGCTTCAATGTCCTTCAGGTGAATCTCTGAACAACATCCTAGTATCTATTGACTGTTCAATTAGTGAAATGTTTGTACTCCAAGTTTGCATAATGGTATTTTTTCTTTTATCAGTCCCTAAAGATGGACACTTTTGTGCAAGACATCTAATACTTACATCCCCATTTTGTTCCTAATAAGGTATTCTCATATAGTTGGACCTGATTTGTTTTTTATTCTGTTAGATTTATTTTTTTACATTTTATTTTATGCATATTATCCTTATGTTTCAAAAGTCCTTGCTGGTGTCAAACAAGATGAATGGAGGGACTACTATTTTACTTCTTGTTTTTGGGTGAAGTTTGTTGTTTGTTTTGTATAATATAAAATGGTTAGATGATAATACCTTTAGGTGTTGTACGTGTTCATTATCAGCTTGATGGATGTTTTATTGAGCTCTTTTCTAGAAAGATAAATTTGATGACACTCTCCTTATGTGCAATATCCACTGTTGGAAAAGTCTTTTCTAGAAAGATAAATTTGATGACACACTCTCCTTATGTGCAATATCCACTGTTGGAAAAGACAGTATTTACAAGTAGATGTACTGATTCTGTGATCTAAGGAACCTACATTTGTTTTTCTCTAAAACTCTAAAGATGTCAATGGCTTGAACTAGATATAATCTTTTTTCTAAGTCCATAAACCTTTCATTATTGGATATTTCTGTAAAAAAAAAGACAGAAAAGAAAACTTGCACAATTTGATTAAACCGGCCTGTGGATTTGGCTGGAACCCTCATTCAGTTTGGTCTGGTTTGATTTAATCTGGTTAGGGATTTATGTCCGAAAAGTTTGTACATGGTTTAGTTTCTTTGAACAGGTCCAGGATTAAAACCAAATTTACTTGGTTAGGATGTGAGTTGATCTATGAACAGCTTCTCTTGGTTGGTCTTGTTTTTTTTTCTCTTTCTATTTGTGAAAACTTTCTTGTGGTTTAGTTGATCACATAAGCTAGCTGGCGAGCCAGTACTAGGTGTTGGATGTGGAAAAGATTGAAGGGGTATGTATATGATACTACCTTTAGGTGATATGTGTACAAGTTAGAACCTGTCCTGTTTTGCTGGTTATTTTTGTGGTACAGCCTGATGAATTTATTATTCAGCTCTTTTCTTGGAAGAAAATTGCATATTTTCCAATTGTGAAAGAGTTTGCACTAGCTTGACAGCTCAAGTAAATGATGGTCATGTAATGACATTTTATTTATTTGATATTTAGCTTTTGACCCTGAAGGCACGCCTACTGTGGTCTTCAAGAACGATAAATTTGATGATGCGTAGTAAGTTTCTCTGATAATGTTATCTGAGGAAGTGGCACTGGATGTCCAAGATCTTCAAAAGTTTAATTAATATTTGAACTTTGATCTAGGGATGAGTATTTTTAATATATATTGTGTTGGAGATGAAATTTTCCGATGTGTTGTAAGCTGTCTATAAAAGATCGTATGGAACTAGATTAAATATATTTTCCTTGTATTGTTCAGGTTTTGAATTTATGATGTTCTGATGACATGATTTTTGACAGGAACTCTGCAGCATTACAGTGGTCTTCTTTGTTGTTTCTGATTGTAGCTGTCTTGATTTGTAGTTGTTTGATAGCTCCTCTGCAGCACCTCCCTTCAGATGCTGTTATTTGCTAGTCCGCAAATCCGCATTGCGTATTTAGTGGGCGTTTGGACATAAGAATTGTAAAATTCCAAAATAGAGGGAAAACTTTTTTCAAGTGAAAATGGTATTTGAGATTTAGAGTTGTGTTTGGACATGAATATAATTTTGAGTTGTTTTTAAAGTTTTGTGAGTGTTTGAGTGGAAATTTTGAAATACAATTTTCATACGGGCTCTTAGAATTACTTAAAGCATTGCTTCGTTTGCTTGCTTTTGATGGTCAACTTGTGCAGGTTAGCATTTAGTTTCCCTTTCTTTTTGAGCTATTCCCGTACAGGTGACTCAACTGGTAAGGTTCTAGATCAGATATCATTCTCCTCTGGTTAATAGCTTTGGTTTGTAGTCTCCCTCTCTAGTTAATGTGTTCTACAAGCTCTGTCAATTTGCTCTTTATCTTTTTGAACTGAAATGCTTTACTTTTTTTGGAACTAATATGCTATATAACCCCCTTATTATTGGCTATTTTGCAACTTTCCCCTTAAAAACTATTTTCTTGGTCTTCTGTTCTCAAACTATTTTAGCTTTGTGCTAGAACCATTTTTCTGTCCTATTTTATGTCTTTGGCACCAATATCTCTTAGGGGTCGTTTGGTATGAGGTATAAGAAGGTATATGGGTGGTATAAAAATTTAATATCACCTTAATACCCTTTTTGGTTAGCAAACCAGGTATAAGTTATCCTGGTGTTAATTTTAACACTGGGATAACTTATACCTTATAGAAGGTGGGGTAATTAGCACCGGTATAACTTATACCTTCTTCTTAGAAATTATGCAATTGTCATTCTTAATACAACATACCAAACAATGAATAAACAACAATCTCAGCATAACTAATCCCAACATAACTTATCCCAATATAACTTATACCGGCATAACTTATACTGGTATAAATCGTATTCCAACCAAATGACCCCTTAGCGTTCACTATGTTAGTGTATTTTCTTCTTTTTCTTGCATCACCAAATAACAACCACCACCCTGCCTCATTCCCAAACAAGTTGGGGTTGGCTACAAAAATTTTTTCTTTAAGCTCAGACATATCATCATACCCAAATAATATATACACACATGCATACATTTGTAAATAATGGTGTGTGCACCCAAGGGTGTGACCAATGAAGTGGGTGAGAACCATGAGGTCTCAAGTTCAAATTCCAACGGAGGCAAAAAATACTAGGTGATTTCTTCCTATCTATCCAAGCCTTGGTGAATAAAGTTACATGGTGCTAGTTGTTGGTGGGAGGTGGTAGGTACCTCGTAAATATTAGGTGCGTACAAACTGGCCCGGACACCACGGTTAAAACACAAATAAGACCTTTATGGAGCTTTTTTCCCCACTTTGCCCTATCTTTAGCTAAGTCTTGTATCACCATACTTATCTTTTTTGTTAATATTTTTTATCTACTATTAAGATTTGTCATCGTTGAAATTTTATGTAGTTGTAATGCCATCTAAGAATTTAATATTTGTGTCATGATGGTTTCATACCAGCTATACTACGAAGAAGCATGTGTCCACCACTTTGTTATCATTGGAAGATGAAATAAGGTATTCTCAATGTTTTGTTCAATTATAACAGTTCACAATTAAATAATAAGCATGTAACCATAGTATCGATTAATATAATTAAGTTTTAACGTCCCAATAATAGTTTAACCAACCTCCCAAGAACTAGAGTCAATAGTCATGAGCATCTAAGAATAAATAAATCTAACTCTGCTAAAACTATAATATATGTCTCTGAATCAAATACTAAAGCTAAATAGGGAAGGGAAATGGAGAAGCTGTGGACGCTGGACAGCTACCTCGAAATCCCGTGAAATGCTGCTATCGAACCGGCGTCAGCTACTGCTGCGAGCTAGCACCTAGATCTGTGCACAGAGGCACAGGGAGTCTTTATGAGTATGCCAACTCAATAGTAATGAAAATAAATCACAGTCCGAGAAATATAAATCACACAGTACAGATACACTAATTCACAAAACCAGTAAAACACCAAGTCACCAGGTAGTATTCATCAAATATATGAGTTCAAAAATCAGTTTCCAAAATTCCTTTGAACCAAGTGTAATATCAGAATATCTCAGTAAAAACCAGTTTGAAAACTCAGTAAAAATATCCATAAAACTGCCCCTCGGGCCATAATCATTTCTCATCACAATATCTTTCAGAATTAGCCCATCAGGCAACCTCACAGTCACTCTGCCCATCAGGCAACCTCACAATCACTCTGTC
>ML292175.1:42326-64468 GCA_005239495.1 Nicotiana undulata
ATAGGCCAGCAGCCTCACTAAGTCAGACACTGTCAATTTGCCCTTCAAGCCATAAATATACCGGGTTCTCGACCCAAAAATAGTGTTTCATTTTCAAAACCCGTGAAAGGGTGCATAGTCCGGGGTTTCATACCCTCAGGACAGGATTTAAAGACATTACTTACCTCAAAACTAGCCCGAAAACTATTCCGCAACACGCTTGCCTCTCGAATCAACCTCCGTAAGGCTCCAAATCTACCAAGTTAAGATTTTTATCATCAATATGTGCTCAAGGAATAAATTCCAATTGAAAAATATCGAATTTAGCTAAAAAATCCGAATTCAGTCAAAACCCGACCCCCGGGCTCGCGTCCCGAAACTCAGAAAATTTTATACAAAAGTGTTCTTAGTTCTCTCACGAGTCCGTACATATAAAGAACACCAAAATCGGGGTTCGTTTGACCCCTCAAATCGACCCCTAAAGGTCTCATAATCTCAAGCCTTAAAACCCAATTTTTCTACTGATTTTTCATGAATTTACACTGGTTTTATGTTCTATAATCATCCATAATCGAGTTTCAATGATCAAAATACTTACCTCTATGAAGAACAAGGATTTCCCTCTTCAAAATCGTCCCCGAAAGCTTTTTCCCGTACAACAATAGTGAAAAATAAGGTTTAAGTCGTGGAGGGTTTATTTATTTAATGCCCAGTGATTTCTTCACCGCGATTGCGGACTTCCTGTCGCGATCGCGGAGCACAAAACCCACTGCCTCCCCTTTACTCTACGCGATTGCGGAATAGACCACGCGATCGCGAAGCTTAGCCTTCCACACCCACGCGATCGCATCATACCCCCACGCGGTCGCGATGACTAGTTGACCTCACCCCACGCGCCTGACTGGCCCCCTACGCGATCGCGATCTAGAGCACGCGATCACACTGCTTTACTTGATCGACCTCTGCGATCGCAGAGAGTAAATTCTGCTCCCTCTCCCAATGCACTACGCGATTGCGGCTTTCCTCTCGCGATCGCAGAGAAGGAATCTCTGCTGCACAAAAACCAGAAAACCAGCTATGAATTCAAGTCTAAATGAGTCCGTTAATCATCTGAAATCAGTACCGAGCCCCTCGGGACCCCAACCAAACTTACCAACATATCCCATAATATAATTCAAACTTAGTTTCACTCTCGAAACACCAAAACTAACATCAAAACACCAAATTTACATCGGATTAAGGCCTAAGAACTTCGATATTTCTAAAATCCACCAACGATGCCGAAACTATTCAAAACAACTCTGATTGACCTGAAATTTTGCATACAAGTCCAAAATAACATTACGAACCTGTTCCAACTGTCGGAATTCCATTCCGACCCGGATAGCCTATTTTCCACTACCAACCGGAATCGCCAAAAACTAACTTTCACCAATTCAAGCCTAATTCTACACCGGACATCACAAAATTATTCTGAACACACTCCTAAGTCCCAAATCACCTAACGAAGCTATCCGAGCCATAAAATTCGCATTCCGAGGTCATTTACCAACAAGTCAACTCTTAGTTGACTTTTTCCCATTTTAAGGCTATTTTTAAAGACTAATTGACTGAACTCTCACTACAACCATTCGATTTCAAGCCTATCAACTCTAACACATCAAATATAGCATAACCAATCTATAACAAGTCAATAAAAATAATTATAATGCAAGTCTTACGTAATGATAGACCGGGTCGTTATAACGAGTGACCTTTCCCATGGAGGTTTTTACATATTTTTACACGTATCCCTTTACTTTGGGTGCATATTTTTAGTGGAGAGCTAGATTCCGTGATTGCGGAGTTTTTCCTACTCTACCAAATATGTTTGGCACAGGTAAGTCCCTCTGTGTGGAGGACGGTCGCCTGTCTTTGGCGGTTGTGCTAGGAGACTAGAGAAGAGCTAACCTTAACTCATATGATGTAACTCTGCTCTCCTAAGATTTTTCATAGGGGAATGATAAACCTCTGCAAATATGGCCACCATGCTCTGTTGACCAGCATGGATGGACGTAACGGTTCGTTGCAGTTTCCACTGATAAAATCATTTCTACAACGGCTTCATCCTTTCAGGCTACTTGGAATCGCACTCGTAAGACCTTTTCAATTAATACTTCTGTTTACTAAATATTCCTTTGTGACCGTATTGACTCTTCATCTCGTCATGTGTTTCAGCAACTCGATGGGTCCCACCGGCGGTGTAAGGCTTGGACCGGTGGGTCCAGAAGATCTTAGATGTTACCACACCCGAAACTCGTTTGTGGAAAGTATTGTACCTTACATATGGGTGGAAGTAAAAAATCATGGTAATTTGAACTTACCTTTGTTTCTATTTTTTAATGTGAAGAACTTGGTTGAACCCTTCTGACTTGTTCATGGAATTATGTCTACCTGCGGGCTCTGCTACTGTCCCCGAGAAGGATGTCTTGGTTGATCTTGTTGATGCAGCGAGGTTGCTTCAGGAGGCACTTACTCGAACATGTATCTCCGGGCTTGCTTCAGGCGCAAAATTTTCACCACGGGGGTCGCCGACCGAAGAGCAAGAAATCGAAAAGAAGGTGTTATTCCTCGGCCGAGGAAAAGAATAAAAAGGCGAAGACTATTTCCCCGAGTCATCTCCGAGAGTCGTGATCACTGGCCCTCCTCCCGGGCCAGTCATAGACACCATAATGGTTGACGATGATGGAGAAGCCAGTATTGATGGGGCTTCTTTAAACACAAGGTGACGTTTATCATCAACTCAACAGAATGCTCCATATGCTGAGTTAACTGTTCCAACCGAGGACGACACCTCGACACTCTGGAGGAGTTTTATTTGTAGAAAATGCCAACTCCCGTTATCGGGTCCCAACTGCTATGCCCGGTACTGTGGGTCTGATTACCGAGTCTCTGCCGTCTTTAATTGGAGAGCACACAACCACCAAAACTGCACTTGATGCAAGTGCTTCGCACCTTTCAACTCCATAAGCTTCATCCTCATCTTCGCCATCACCAACAACTGCTACATCATTTCCATTTTCATCCACTCTCCCACCGGCACCTGCTACATCATCTCCATCTGCCAAATCTGATCACGAAGGAGATGTTCCTCCTCCCCAGTCCCCAGTTCATGCAAATTTGGGGCAAAATTACGCTGCCCCTTATGAAGATCTGCAGAGGAGGACAAGTGTGACCCCTCAGTCTCTACCGGGTGCAACCTGCTTTCCCAGCCGGTGGAGCTTGCTAACTATCTGAAGCCTCTAGATTTCGAAAGAGATTGGGAAAGGATCCAAGCACTCTCGGGGGAGTGTTTGTTAAACAATTCCATGCACAATGCTACAGTGGTGAGTTCCTTTATTCCTTTGTAATTTCTTCTACTTTTGCCTAAATTAATTCTAATTTTTGCTTCTCTTGTTTTGTAGGCCAACTTTCTTGCTTTCAAAGGCCTTTAGAGGTTGATTCGTGATAAGGAGGAGCTCACTTCTCAGCAAGATCAACTTTTGGTGGAACAGGATCAAACCGTTCTCCGCCTCTCGGAACTGGAAACCAAAGCCATTGACGCATTTGTGTTGGAGGCTCATTTGCAGCAAAGCGAGCAAGAGATGGTTACCCTTAGCCAAGAAATTATCCCGCTAAGGGTTAGATTTGATGAAGCTAAGGCTAAATGGGTTAAGTCCTGGACACCGTTCTTGCTGCAACCGAGCGCGAGGCTGCCGCTGTTGAAAAAGTGACTGAATTAGAGACAACCTTGAACTCCTAAATCGAAAAGCTTACTGTTGCGAGGGACAAACATGCCCAATTGGAAGAAAATCACAAGAAGACTATTGAGCAGAACATGCTCTTTAGTTCAACCGTTCGCAACCTTGATGTTAGCCTAAGATATGTTAGGTCCTCAGGGGAAAACCTTTCTGCCGAGGTAACTCAACTCAAAGAAGAAATTAAGCGCCGAGCGACTTCCTTCATTGTTTAAAAAACTTATGCCATGTACAACATGAGGAGAAAAACCTTGGAAGAGTCCAAAGAAGACACTATTGACTTTGATGCCGAAATTGCGAAGGCCCGAGAGCTTGAGTTGACTGCTAAAAATGGACTTCGGGCGCAGTCTGACGCTCCTAGTTCTTCTGGTTTTGGTTTCGAATTTTTGGGAACTGAAGAGGAATCGAAAGGTGATGATGCTGAAGATCAAACTGGGGAAATATTGAGTCATTGGTGGACCCTCCTATTTCTCCCGGGGGCGCGAACACTTCTCTTCCTCCTGGTTCTGGAGATGTTGCAGTTTAGCTTTTCTTTTTCCCATTCCTCTACTATTGTCGTTTTGGCATGTTTTTTTTAAATAAAGACAATTTTTTTCTCAAGTATGGTTTGGGTATTACTTTTATTTAAGTAACCATGCAAGTTTTTAACTTTTGCATTTGCTTAAGAATTCTGCGCACTTTTTTATGCTCGCAATTTGCTATGTGTGATCTCGGATGCTTTCTCTTCGAAGCATTTTGGCCCCAAGTATTATCCCTTTTACATGTGGGTTTCTATAAGTGTTTGCACAAGTTTACTTTCTGCGTCTTTTTGTGTACGTCTTCGGGTGCATCTTCTCCCGAAGGCATTTTGATTCCGGGCATAGATTCTTCTGAAATTGACCCTTTAACGTGAGTGTTTTCATAAGAGAGGGCCCTCTTATATTTACGGTGCTCTTGAAGAGGGCATATTCTGTTCATTACCTCACTAACATTTGAAGTACTTGTTTAACTTTTAAATGAAGAAGTTATTTCATCTTTCAAACTAGAAACAAGATAAAAATAAAAGAATTTCATTTCATTTAACTCCCTCTATTTTCAAAAGTAAACAAGAATTTGCTATGCTAAAAATGAAATTGTCGTTGCTTGTGGCTGTCTTATACAACTTGTTTATATGGGGCTAGCGCACAGTCACCGGTTCCGATGGCACATTTTCTCTTCCGGATTTTCCTTCCCGATTGACGTGGCAATTACAAGTGCCATATCCTCATATCATTCCCCCTAGTATTTGAATGCGAAGAATACGAATTGGGACACTGGAAGTCGTGTACCTTAGATAATTCAACCAATGAATTTCCAGATAATCCTTAGCTCTGTAACACACCTTACTTTCCCTAATGAATCTTTTCTATTGAGCAAAAGAATACCTAACAATCCTCTAGCGGATTGTGCTCGTGAACAGTCGGGTAACCTTCGCTCAATAGAAAACTTAACTTCCTAGTAGGAATTTTACATAGATCCAAAGATTATCTAACCATCCTCGAGTAGAAACTTACTATTCTACCTATTAAAGGTCTTACTGCTGCTATCCTCGTAGTGTGCTTTTCGTCGCTGCCTCATAAAAAACTTGCCAGAAAAACCCAATTGGGACAAAAACTCGATGGAAAAAAGAGTGTAGCACATACCCGCTCGGATAATGTTAATCAGCAATAATATCTTTTGAGGTGTGCCACGTTCCAGTTGCTAGGAAGCTTATCTCCATTCTGGTTTTCCAACTCGTATGAACCTTTTCCTAGTGATGGCTGAAATCCGGTAGGGGCCTTCTCACGTTGGTCCTAGCTTCCCTGCGTAGAGCTCCGGGGTATTTTGAGTTACTTTCCTTAGAACCAAATCTCCTACTTTGAATAACGAAGGTTGGCTATTTGAATATAATACGACTTTATTCTCTACTTTTGAGCTACCATTCTTACATGCGCCAAGTCCCTTTGTCCTTCAAGTAGCTCCAAGTTGATCAACATTGCTTCGGTGTACGATTCTTCATTTTCCTGCAAGTACCTCAAAGTAGGTTCTCCTACTTCCACCGGGATTAGAGCTTCCGCACCGTACACAAGAGAAAAAGGAGTTTCTCCTGTGCTCGATTTGGTCGTTGTACGGTAGGCCCATAGTACTCCGCGTAATTCTTTGGGCCATTTTTCTTTTGTCGCTTCCAACCTTTTCTTGAGGTTTTGAATAATCACCTTGTTCGTTGATTCCGCTGGACTATTCGCGCTCGGATGGTAAGGTGAAGACGTGATCCTTTTATCTTCAAATCTTCAAGGAACTTTGTAACTTGCACCGATAAACTGCTGCCCATTGTCGCATGCTATTTCTTTCGGTATTCCAAACCTGCAAATTATATTTTCCCACAAGAAATCGACCACTTCATGTTCTCCGGTCTTCTGTAAGGACCTGCTTCCACCCATTTGGAGAAATAGTTAGTCAAAATTAAAATAATCCTTACCTTTCCGGGAGCCGGTGGCAACAGTCTGACGATATCCATCTCCCATTTCATGAATGGCCATGGGGACAGAACCGAATGTAAGGTTACACCGGTTGATGCATTAATGGTGCGTAATGCTGTCACTTATCAAATTTTCGTACGAAATCTTTGGCGTCCTGTTCCATGCGGGGCCAATAATATCCTGCCCATACCAAGTTCGGTACCAAGGAATTTGCGCCTGAATGGTTGTCGCATATCCCTTCATGAACTTCTCTCATGACGTAGTTAGCTTCGGATGCTCCTAAGCAACGGGTCAGCAGGCCTTGGAAAGATTTTCTATACAACTGGCCTCTCTTGAAGTTGTATCGTGCAACTTTAGCGCGTAATGCCCGTGATGCTTTGTGGTCTTCGAGTAACTTTTCGCGCTCGAGATAGTCGATTATTTCATTCTTGTTACGCCTTGAAATATTACATCGATGTTACTCTCTGCAGTATAATATTACGACGATGTCACACCCTGTAGTATTGTACGTGAAATGGTCGTGAGATAATTGACATCAGTTCAAGGACAAAATTATTTGGAGATTATAAGTATTATGCTATTCCAAACAAGTGATAAGTAAGTTCGTGAAAGTGAGAAGGTAAGAGAATCAAAGAAAATGAGTTTCGTCGAAGTTTGCCAATTTGGGATAAAATACGTCCAAATTACAATACCCCGTATTTATGTACTAATGCCATACAAGGTACCACATGACCATAATAGTAAGGTGTATAAAGTGTGTAAAAGTGAATAGTATTTTAAGTAAATTGAGATAATTCTTAATTATGTGAATAATTGATTAATTATTAATTTAACGGGAGATTAGCAAGTTAATTAAAGAATTTGTGGATAAACTCAATTAAGACATTTGGATAAAGCTTAAGGGGACACCATCTTCACGTGGCAGCAACATGAAATTAGGACAAAAAATCAAAATGATGACTCTTGGCCTAAAGGACTAGGTGGCATGTTAGAGAATTTATGCAAATAATCCTTACAAGCGGGGCCACAACCCACCATTATAAGAGGTCTTCTTACCTCATTAGGGGTGATGTTATATTTGCTAAAGTAATGATGGAGCTTCAAAATAATTCGTAAGAAATTTCATAATACGATGGTAGCGTGAAATGCTAATTCAAAGAAAACCCGGTACAATCTTTCTCAAGAATATCATACATTTTTTCCTATTTCGATTCTTATTTTCACAAAGGAGAATCGGCTCAGGTATGTTAAGGCTATTCATTCTTTATTTTGGCATGATCTATATGAGACAAACAAAACGAGCAAATGCACAATTTTCATTCATGACTCTATTCATAGAAATACTAGAGATGCTTATGTTCTTGATTCCACATGTGTCATATTATTATATCATTTGTTCATGGGTCTCAGAAAATATGTAAGTTGATAAAATTTATTTTATGATATTAATCAAAGGCATAATGGTCTTATGACACTCCGAAAGATTTTATTGACGTACTTATGATGCATTGCATTCATTTAAATTGACCCATGACCAGATGGCGTTATATACGCGTAAATATGTATGTTATATGTATATGGGATATGAGAAAAGGTTAAGGCGTTATATACGCACCACCACCGGATCAACTGGTATACGTTGATGATTTGCCCACAGTGGCCGAGATGATATGATGGGATGCCCTCAAGGGCTTGATGATGTTATGAACACATGTACCTATGCACTGCATGACATTCATACGCATATGCATGACACTATGAGTATTTCATGATTTACAGAGTTATTCAGACTTACATGTCGAGTCTTTTACTCCATGTTTCTCTCATGTCTATTATTTACTGATTTTTATTCCTTACATACTCGGTACATTATTTGTACTAACGTCCCTTTTTTCTGGGGACGCTTCGTTTCATGCCTGCGAGTCCCGATAGACAGGTCGAGAGTTCTCCAAGTAGACTATCAGCTCAACAAAAGGTGTTGGTGCGCTACATTTTTCTCTGGATTTTCTTATTTGGTCAGTATGATTAGGACATGTATTTACTAGTATGGCGGGGCCCTGTCCCGACCTTTATGACATTTATGTACTCTTAGAGGCTTGTAGACATATGATGCATATGTGAAAGATTGTATGGCCTTATTGGCCTATGTTTAGTGAACGAGTGATCATTTTGGTCTTATATACCAATATGTCATATGTATAAGTTTGTATTCTCTCATGCTTTACTCTGGTTCATTACCTAAGATAGAATGATACGAAAGATATGTTACGTTGGTTTTTGGTTGAGTAAGGTACCGGGTGCCCATTGCGGCCCTTCGATTTGGGTCGTGATTCCTTGGGAGTCTACAAGTCGTGTCTAGTAGAGTCTTTTTTATGGGTGTGTTGTGCACCACACTTATAAGCAGGAGGATACATGGTAGTTAGGACTGTCACTCTTTCTTCTTACTCTAGATCGTGTGGTAGAACTCAGTTGTAAGAACTCAATTTCCTAAACTCCATCTTATTCATAATATGACGATGCCTACATCTAGAAAGATGGCTGGTAAGGGATTGAATGCGGTTGTGGAAGAGTTGAATAAGAGGAATTCGATTTTTGCATCATGTTTATGATGGATAAATGTGAGGTCTTCATCAGAACGTGTATATGCTAAGACGTGTAAGCTCTTGTTAAGGAGCCCTTAGGCATGAATATCTATCCCCCCCCTATGGTGAAAGGCAATGAAAGATTAAGAAGATAGATACAAGTTTGAACAAGTAAAAGAAGCAAGATGAAGAAGGGGATTATAAGCCTTTTGAGTTACCTTCAACAATAACATAGGTATGTACAATTGACCACACCCATCTCATTTATACCCTATGGGGGCTAGAAAAAGTAGTGTAAGAGAAGGACGGATATCAGGATCCGGCTAGGTTTAGACCCAAAATGGTGGATGGATCGTTTGCGTTAGTTGACATTTCCGAAGGATATTGCAAATGTGCTAATAGATCTCCTTGTGAGACGCCTAGATGGTGCACTCTAGAATATTACAATCAGATATGAATACTAGCATGATCAAGAAAATTTAGAAGATAGGCACTGAAATCCTGGAAGGGATAAACACTACCTTAGTGTGGCTCCCTTCCCTAGAAGAGCGAGAACGTTGAGCAAACCGAAGAGCCAATGAATGAAGCAAGGGGTACTAAAAGAAAAAGAATGTCTTGTTGAAGTTTTCAAAAGAAAGGGATAGGCAGAAATATTAGCAAGGAAATAAGAAGAGAGATAAGGAAGCATTATGAGTAAGATGTGTTACATGGATGACAAACGACAGATCAAAATGACAGTATTACAGAATCTATAGTCAAGTGAAGGAAGAGATGAGAGGTGCCAGGCCTTGAGACAACAAACGAATATAGGCCATAAATTCATATCCTCATTTTGAGAAATAAGTTCGCAACTCTAACGCGATTACCAAAAGGAAAAGTTAGACTCCAGAGTAATAGAAACCAGTATGGATTGGTGAACAAGATAAGCTAAACATGAATTAGGGACGGGGTGATTTGATAATAGTCAACGTTATGAAAATTTCAGATTTCGTTCCAGCAATAATAGAATGGACAACAGAAGAAGATTCATGACAAATTCAGAGAATGGTCATTCAGGCAGACGCTTCCCAAAAGCAAGCAATGTGAGCAAAGTTATGCTTAAGGAACTATGTGTGCAGTTACACTAGGTGTCACCATCGTGAGTAGGGAATTTTGTTATCCTTGGTATAGAAGGATTACCGCAAGGCGAGTAAGAGACATCGATAATGTGAAAAGACGTCAAAGATGAAGAGGTAAAACATCTATAGGTAGATCGTCGTAGCACTAAATCTTAGTACTCTCCTAAAGGCGGGAATATGGAGTGATGTGGCATTAAGACAGAATAAGCGAGTCTAGTAATTATGGAATGGTAAAGGAAGAATGCGATAAAAAGATTAAAAAGGGATGAGATTGCACTTATTCAAAGCCTACAGATATGCTACGATTCCGAAACATTATGCAAACACGATGTCAAGGAAATGAAGTAAGGGTCCCTACCCGAAATGTTATTGATAGATAAGGAGCCAGTGCGAGACGTAAGTTAAGACAAAGGAAATCACCCAAGAAAGATTACGTGAAATATTGATATGAGAATGGGCCAATGAGTAGTTAGTAATTGATTCGGGAAGAGCTTAGTTATGGCTAAACAGGAGGTTAAAGACGAGTCAGTAGATCGTGCAAGATAAACATAGTAAAACCCAATATAGTTAATTCAGCCTCGCAGTAAGGTCGATGTAATAATTGAGAAATATGCAGATAGGAGTTGGGGTAGTTAAAGGTACCGTATGAGTATTATTGAAAAAAAAAGAGCGCCACTAGAAGATATATCAGTTCAAAAGAAACTCTACAAGCACAAGGGCGTAGAGGTAAGTAACTACGGATAATTATATGAGGAGAAGAACATCAAATTTTTTATTGGGTATACGATGTGATAAGCTCGCAGATTTACAAGATTCAGAGGGTCTTTCCTAAGTACAACAACGGAAGACTAGCCGAGAAAATAAGGAAAAAGGCTTCAACCTAAGCACAATGACCTAAAGAGGAAATTGTCTTGTAACAACAGTCTCACAACAACATTGTATGCACCCCATAAGAAAGTGGAACCTATCGTGGCCAATATGTGTGGGCACTAAGATAAACCAAGTATTCGTGTAACAAGTGGAAGAACGACCAGGAAAACCAATTGCTTGCATTAAAAGAAAGTTGAGATGGAATGAAAGGAATTATTCGATCAATGGTCGAGAAATAATTACATTATGAATGCACCTAAGATTTTGGGGTATTATGCAGAATATATGTTGACAATCATACAATCATAGAAGACTCTGGTATAAGTTAAAAGAAATAATTGAGTCCAGTCTATAGACAAAGGATTGAATTGTTAGATGATGGTATCACGGATATTCCATAGCGTCCATGAAAGGCTAAAGTAATAACGAATGCCATGAGCCGCAGATCGGAAGATATCTTAAGCCTACATAAAGGTTGATCCTCAGAAGAGGAAACTAAAGAGTTACACCAACTAAGTAAATCAGGAGTCTGAGTGGACCCAGAAAATTATAGACCTCATGATTAAGAACATTGAAGAATCACTCTTAAATATCAGAGTATCCATATTCTATAAGGGTGTCAGAAGAATATCAGCCTTATAAGAAGCCAGTATGAAGCTCTCACCGGATTATGTATATACCATAGGTGCAAGTATTACAATAAAGCTTCAGGTTATGGATGTAAATTATAACTATGTGGAAGGAAGGTCATGAAAGAGATACAAGATGTGATGGACGATTTTAAAGTAAGTAAGGTAAATGTGAACAACGTACGCGATACTCAAATGCAGAAGGTTGTGAATAGGCAATACTTTGGATAGAAGGCTAGAAGCGCAGGGATTCAGTATCTAGCGACGTCGTCAGTGGCATGTCTTTCAGCCTATGATTTCTAGGTATCGAGGAGCCTAATTAAGAGAGAAAAGAAGAGTTAGAGACGATGTGATGTCTCGCTTGATGTTCCAGAATAACATAAGGAAAACTATGGTACAATCAAGTTGAAGGAAAGTTGCAAGTAGTATAGATAGATATGTGTAGGTCGCAAGCTAAAGTGTGGTAGAGCGACAAGGCTTTAGGAAGACATGTGTAAGGATAAGAAAAGGTGAGTGAGAAGGTGACAGGAATAGATAAGTTCTCGGGATTAATCTCATGAAAATAAGAGAGACGATGGTTTCTCTAAGTTATAGAAAGTTTAGTATTGCCTGAACGAACTCAAAGGAGTCTATGACTAGTAGCATTTAGAAGAGATGGAATGATGCCCTGGTAGTAGAATAAGGGTGTAATTATGTTAAATAAAGGATGACGTTTGGGCCTTCGATAGAGTAATGAGTTCATGAATTATACTAGATTAAAATACTCACGTAAGGTGAATCACATTGGAATGACATGATATGAAATAGGGTTATGGAAGTACAGTATCACCCCCAGGTGGGTCAGAAAAATCACTTCAAATGTTCCTCGATGCAACGTGAACCCTACTGATAACGTAAGAAGTTCCAAGTTATCAGTGGTAAATTGTAGGTCAATATTGAGATGAATTAATAATGGATGGACAAAAGTAACAAAGTATGAGATGAGATAAGGCCGTCATTATTAAGATGAACAGTAATGAGGGAGCATTAAAGGACTTGGATTTATACATATGGGATAAGCAACGAAAGTAACCTGGAGTTTGGTAGCAGGCCTCAGTAAGGATAAATTGAAGTAAGCGTTATGGTATAGTATGACCTACCTAGGTGCAGTAAAGTCATACAGATGGATAAAGGAAATAAGGTATAGCAATATTCGTGAGTTCAAAAAAGTGTCGAACGAAGAACTTCGGTATACCCATAGATGCCCAGAGGGACATCTTATCAAGCTATGTATATGTTTATAAAGTGAAGCCTATAGATTGGGTAAAAGCTGGAGGAAAAAGGAAAGAAGAGTCGCATAGGCGTATTTACAAGGAAAAAGTTGTACATGATACATGACAGAAGGTACCAAGAGTTACGAGATTGGAAGAATTCTGACCACAGACCATGGTGTAAGAAAGAGACATACATGTCGGAATACCCTGGACATTGGATTTATTCACAGAACAACTACCTAAGATGGCAAGGAGAGTACTAAAGTATTCGTAAGGACTATACTCTATGGTAATGACAAGTGCATCAGTCAACATTCGAGGATGACTGTTCCAAAGGGGGGAATGATGTTAGGCCCCGCAGTATTATGTCGATATTACGCTTCACAGTATTATATTACGACGATGTTACACCCTGTAATATTGTACGTGAAATGGTCGTAAGATAATTGACATCAGTTCAAGGACAAGATTATTTAGAGATTATAAGTATTATGCTATTCCAAAGAAGTGATAAGTAAATTCGTGCAGGTGAGAGGGTAAGCGAATCAAAGAAAATGAGTTTCATCGAAGTTTGACAATTTGGGATAAAATACGGTCCAAGCTACAATACCCCGTATTTATGGACTAGCTACGTACAAGGTACCACATGACCATGATAGTAAGTTGTATAAAGTGTGTTAAAAATGAGTAGTATTTTACTAAATCGAGATAATTCTTAATTATGTGAATAATTGATTAATTATTGGTTTAATGGGAGATTAGCAAGTTAATTAAGGAATTTGTGATAAAATTAATTAAGACAATTGGATAAAGCTCAAGCGGACACCATCTTAACGTGGCAGCAACATGAAATTAGGACCATAAATCAAAATGATGACTCTTGGCCTAAAGGACTAGGTGGAATGTTAGAGAATTTTCGCAAATAATCCTTACAAGTGAGGCCCACATCCCACCATTATAAGAGGTCTTCTTATCTCATTAGGGGTGATGTTATGTTTGCTAAAGTAATGATGGAGCTTCAAAATAATTCGTAAGAAATTTCATAATACGATGGTAGCGTGAAATGCTAATTCAAAGAAAGTCCGGTACAATTTTTCTCAAGAATATCATAAGGATTTTTTTCTATTTCGATCCGCCGTTACTTATTTTCGCAAAGGAGAATCAGTTCATGTATGTTAAGGCTATACCTTCTTTCTTTTGGCATGATCTATACGACACAAACAAAACGAGCAAATGCACAATTTCCATACATGACTCTATTCATAGAAATACTAGAGATGCTTATGTTCTTGATTCCCCATGTGTCATATTATTCTATCATCTATTTATGGGTCTCATAAAATACGTAAGTTGATAAAATTTATTTCATGATATTAATCAAAGTCATAATGGTCTAATGACACTCCGAAAGATGTTATTGACGTACTTCTCATGCATTGCATTCATTTACATTGACCCATGACCAGATGGCGTTATATACATGTATATTATATGTATATGGGAAAAGGTTACAGCATTTTATACGCACCACCACCTGATCAGCTGGTATACGTTGATGATTTTCCCACAGTGGCCGAGATGATATGATGGGATGCCCTCAGAGGCTTGATGATGTGATGAACACATGTACTTATGCACGACATGACATTCATACGCATATGCATGACACTATGAGTATTTCATGATTTACAGAGTTATTCATACTTACATGTCGAGTATTTTACTCCATGTTTCTCTCATGTCTATTATTTACTGATTTTTATTCCTTACATACTCAGTGCATTATTTGTAATGACGTCCCTTTTGCCTGGAAACGCTCCGTTTCATGCCTACATGTCCCGATAGACAGGTGTATATGGCTAAAATTGGGTAGAACAATTTTATGAGTATTATGATATCGTATGGTCATTTGTATGGCCCAGGGTCGAAGACCGATAGCCTCCGACCCAAAAGGGATATGGGTCCGGGATCGACATGAGGAACAACACAAAGATCGAGGTAGACAGTTCTGTAACGAAGTACGATTCCGTACCTAGGCGTTGATTAGCCGAATAGTTCAAGATCTTCACAATAAATGCTAATGTACTATATGAGGATTCTCTCTACTATATAAAGGGGACCTTTGTAACTTTGTATATACACAATACATTGAATACAAGACACAAGAACATTCTCTGGTTCAATACCAAACATCCTCTATTCCTCTTTATTAGCTCGTTTACTTGCATTTTGTTGCTTTCTTTTACATGTTCTTCATTTATAGCTTATCATTGATCATAAATAGTGTATCTCAAGGCCTATAAGCCTGTTATAGCTCCATCGACCACCCGATATAGGCCCAAATCTCGGTCTCAGGGACCCCGAGGTTGACGTCAAGCCTTCGACTTAAGGCATTTTGGTTTGCTTTCCTTTAGCTTTTTAATCGTTTTCTCACCATTCTATCCTAACACATTTAGCTAAAACTATTCAATAACCGGTATTAAGATAAATCACGTATTTTAGAACCATATAACTAAATATAATTGTAGTTACCATTTTCACGGTAAACACTTTGGTGCCCACCGTGGGGCTAAGAATAATAGTGATTATTTTAGTGCTGGTTCGTTGAAAAACACAAGTTATATTTTTAAACTTTTATTGTGCAAAGAATCTTTGATTTCAGGCCAGAATGTCAAACTCGGTGAATGCACGCGAAAATAACGGTGCTGAAGATCGCGGAGAGAACAGCGCAGCCGTTTCAGGCACTGGCGTACGGCTACAAAACCCCGAGGGTGTCCCAAACCCAAACACGGTAGACGTCGGCTCGCGCAACACCCAACACATCGACGTCAGTTTCCACACCAACGGTGACACACGCCATGCGAGGGAACAAGAGGTTCAGAACACCCTGGTTCAGGAAGAAAGGCAAGTAAGCCTTCACAAATTTTTTGAAATATTGCAGGCACAACAGTTGGCAATCGCTCAACTTAAAAGCCAACAAAAGACCCCGAGCACTGTAGCTCCGCGGGTGGCTCTTCGAGTCGAACAAGTTCCGGAGAAGTCGAGCAAGGAGGGGTCGGCGACCGATCAAGCCATCATAAAAATGCTCGAGGACCGACCAAGCCATCATAAAGGATTGATGCAAACGATAAAAAGGTAGAGACCTACAACACGAGGGTCGATCAAATTCTAGGTGCACCACCGATTTTGAAAGGCGTGGATTCAAAAAGGTTCGTACAAAGGCCTTTTCCTTCAAGCGCGGCCCGAAGCCCATCCCGAAAAAATTCAGAATGCCCGACCTAGCAAAATACAATGGGACTTAGGATCCCAACGAGCACATCACCGCCTACACTTGTGCTGTCAAGGGGAATGATTTAAACGAGGACAAGATCGAATCCGTCCTGTTAAAAAAGTTTGGGGAAACGCTGTCAAAGGGAGACATGATGTGGTACCACAACCTTGCATGTCGGGCCCCCTTTTTCCCAAGCTCCTTTCGGGGCCGGTCAAGGGTTTTTGACATTGGTTGGAACAACTCATTCCTTTTGGGAAAGGGGTTTGCAAGTTTTGAAGAGTCGTCTTCAACGAGTTGAGGTGTGTTAGGGAACCTATTTGGGGGGGGGGGGGGGGGGGGGGTCATTTACAAACAAATTTGATAACCAGAGATATGGTAAGGGCTTGAAATTATCCTAAGGGGAAGGTGTTAGGCACCTCTCAGGATCCACAATTGAGGTTCCCGGCCAAACAACTTTGTGAATTTGTACAACTAGCAATGAGCAATTAATGTCTAAAATAATAGGGGGTTTTGAGATAGATGCAGTCTAAGCACACAAATTACTAAGTTGAAAATATTTAATAGCTCAATAGATTTTCTTGAAAAGGATTGTAGTCTAAACATACATATGGGGATGTCCTAGGTTTGTTTGTAATATGAATCACATCAATGCAATACCCGGTATGTCACTCCTCGAAGAGGGTCTACACGTGGTATTAGCGCACCGGTCATCATATCCAAATATACCCTTTCCCACCCCGTAAAGGTAATTAGAGCGAGTGTTGGTTACAAACTCTATTACATGTTGTTACCCGTCCCTTCCTATTAGTCCTGGAGGAGTTTAGGACTTCTATCTTATGAGGGAGGTTCTAGGAAGACCCTCAGGTTTAAAGGCAAAATACTAAGCGACATAGGACTACAATTAAGGGGATAAGCATATAAACACAAAAGGGCTCAAGTACCTTCACAAATAATGCAAAGAAACAACATGACTCAAAAACAGTTAAGGTCTGGGTTTTCAGATCCTAAATCATGGTATCTAAGTGATATAACAAAGAGGCAGATTCATTTCATAACTGAGAGAGGAAGTCTTAATCAGTTTTTTGCCTACTGATCTTAGAACCTGTTGACAGTTAGACAGTGCACATAAAAGAAGCTTGTTTCCAGTTTTAATAACCTTCATTACCTAAGGCTTGCCTAGACGATTTATTGAAGAAACTTTTTTGCGTTGTTTGCCTAAACATGCTCCTAGGTGTTGCAAAATACAGGATTATTACCAGTTGTTAAAGCGGGGTGGACTGTTTTATACCCCTTTTTTATACATCAGTAGTTAAACTAAGCGTAATTGAGCGAGTATGAATGAAATCCTAAAACATGGTGTCTAATGCACGCAAGAGATACAAAATGATGCATATGCAGAATTCTTAAAGAAGGATTTCTAAATGATTTCAGTATATGCAAGGTTTACATAGGGCAGGATTTCTACATACTCAGAATCACAGCATTTATGATCGCATGAGTGATAGTTTGCCTTAATGTGTTTATCCTAGCACAGGATTTTCTAGGTGATAATGCCAAAATAAGATGCTGAAAATAGTATATGTAAAACCTAAGGGGCATGATATCTAATGCATGACATGCTTTGCACGTATTATTCCTAAACATGAATTCTATTGCGCACAGAGGGAATGTAAACCTAGAAGCATGGTTTCTACCCTTTGATATTTATAACATGCAAAGCTACCCTTTCCCTTTTCACTATCCATCCCCAATGTTGTTTATAATAAATTATTACAGACCAATATTGAATGAATTACATAAATGGAAGAAAGAAAATAAGAAGTTATACTATAGGGAGACTGCAAATAGGTCTAGATTTACATAACCTCAATGCCAGATTGTTTCATAGCCTTTCTCAATATCCGGGTGTGTCAGAGTTCCCTAAGAATCTCAAGGGGTCCCGGCCAGTGCTCACACCCAGATTTCATAACCTCATGAGTAAGTGCAGTGTGGAAAAGCCAGCTCTAATGCATCATAGTTCAGAGGGATCTCATAAGGATCCCAAAGCAGTAACACATTAGAGGGGCAAAACTTAAGGGTCTAAGAGTAGAGTGAGAGTGCTTGACATAGTTTTGAAAAGATTTGAGTAAGAAATAGTTTTAAACAAGAAAGATTGGTTTTGGAATGAGTTTTGCAAAAAACAGTAATCAAACAGTTTGAAAAGAGTAGGGCAGTAAGAACAAACAACATTCCCATCTCAGGATCAGAACAACACACATAGAACAAGAACTAAGACAAGTTCAGCAACCACACATAGGGTAGTGAGGGATTAGGGACAAGTATAGAGCATATATGGGTAATCACATAGTAGGAAGAGATGCACATAGGTACTAAATCACGGAAATTCTAAGGGAGGTCAAGGGGGTTAAGGTACAGTAGGTATTTCAGAACTACGAAGGACAAAGAAATCATAAAGTACAACTTGCTTTAGCACAAAGAACTCAGGCCAGTAATCAGAGAAGCTTAAGTAGAGCAGAATCATAATGAAGTATACTAAAGGGGGTATTAGTACATAAGCATGCTGAGTTCTAAGGGAGGGGATACATTCAGAAGCATGCTGATAAAGCAGAGAAGTAGACATATTAGTTGCAAGTTGAACAACAGAACCATAAGTAAAAATAAACTAGAAACAAGAGGAATTGAAGTAATAGAAGAAACATGTTGTTTTTGGGACTTAAATTTAAATTAGGACATACCAATATAGAAGACAGTAAAAACTGAATGAATAACAAGTGAGTAGAGTAGTCAACCTTGGCTTACAGCCGGCTGAAGTAGAACAATAGTAAGTAACAAGAGAAAAAGAGAGCAGAAGAGAGTTTTTATTGTTAAAGAGAGAGTTTTTGAACAATGTGTTCGTGTCTTGTGTTAATGAAAAGCAGGGTATATATAGTTTGAAAACAAGTAACAAATAAGGTAAAAATCAAAGTTAATCAGTAATCATGGGACTGTGTATCAAATAATATAAAATAAGTGTAAGTGTCCCCTTTAATTAAGGAGTCAAAATCAAACGGTAATAGACAGGTAGCAAAATAAGGCAAGATACCATAAGACTGGAATATAACACATAAGGAAGTATTTCAATATAGTACAAGTATAGGACAAGTAATTAGGTTAGGTACAGAATATCTAATTAAAGAAAAATGCTTAAAAATCAAATTGACAACATAATCAACTACATAATAAGGTAGGAAAATATTTTATAAGTCAGAAAATCAGTAGAGAATATCACAAGAAATCAGTGAAGCATATCAGTCGCAGGGAATAAAAGGATTCGAATAGGAGACAATATTAGCCAAAAGAAATTACCACGAAATGAACACATGATAGGAAGGAATCAGAAACCCTAGTAATCAAAATAGGGTAAAATCACACGAAATTAGGGATCCACATAGATCATGACATGAATTACAGAATAAGTGTAATACATGCAGGAGAAGTGAAGATTCAGAGACATTGATGAACAATAATAGAGTAGAACCACATAATAAGCAGGAATAATAGCAGCCAGAAACCCTAACAAGCAAACATATGGTAAAAGTCACGGAATCACAGAGTATTCATGAGGACACAGTAAACATAATAGAACAGATAAGCATATTATCGAAAATAGACTCAAAGCCACAGATTAAAACCAAGAACTTTGGGGTTTTTAATGAAATAACTCAGACAAAAGGGAAAAAGCTCAAATAAAGCTTAAACATAATGAAAATCATAAGGTAATACTTAAAATCTGAAGGGAAATCATTTTTGAAAAGAGGTTTAAGAACCCTAGTTTTGAAGATGAAGAGTCACTTTATGAAAATCGGAGAAATCTTTGAAAACACCAAAAGTAGCTCGTAATAAGCCAAGATCTGTTACAGATCTATGAAAATCAGAGCCTGATAGTTAGGGTTTCATAGAGACAACCCAAAGAGAAGGAGAAATGGCTTAAGAACCACTGGTTCTAGCCGGAAATAAAGGAATCTTACTCGGACGGCCGTGGACGGCCGGAAAACGGCATGAAAGGCCATGGGTGGGAGTTGAACCGCTTCAGGTTCTCTTGAGGACTTTAGGGTAGCAATAATCCGGCGTGTGAAGTCACCGGCAAAGCAACGACCGATGAGGGAGCTCAGAGAGAGTTTGAGAGGGGAGAGGAGAGTGTAACGGCCGAGAGAATAGAGAGAATGAGAAGGAAAATGAGAGAGGGGAAGGGTAGTCTTTAGGGTTAAATTAGGAAAGGGGGAATCTGGGCCGTTGATCAAAATTGATCAACGGCCAGGATTAAACCAGGTATTGGGTCGGGTGGATTTTAACAGATTGGGCCTGGGGTATTGGGTTAATTCAATTTGGGTTTGGGCTGATTTTAATAGGCTACAATTGAAATAATATTAGGCTATTTGTTAAATACCCAATGCAATTAATTAAAATAATTTGTAAAATAACTAATAATTATAAAAATTAATTTTCATGCACAGAAAATAGTTAAAAATAATTATTTAGTATTTTAAAATACAAATGACTAATTGTCAGTCAAAAAATGGTATAAGATCATATGATTGGGCTAGAATTGCAAATGTATTGCAATTATAGCCAAAAGGTGCTAACTTGGCTAATTATGAAATAATTTGGTCTTAATAGGCCCCTAATAATTAATGAAATCAAGAAATGCTTTTGAAATCATTTGTAATGCAATTTGTAATTATTTCTAGGAAATAAAATGCCGGATAAATTAAAATGAATTAATAAAAATATATGAAAATTATGGAAAAATGCCAATTGTTATTAATGCATGATTTTGAGGCTATATCTGCAATTTAAAAATATTTTGAGGAAAAATTGGGTATCAACAACTACCCCTCTTTACCCGGAAAGGATGAAAGAGTTTGTCGGGTAAAGATATGATCGCCAATTTTGACCGAGCGAAACGGTTTGAGAGATTTAGGCTACACCCTAGCTTTTGAGCTGCCTACATATCCATGGTTTTACAGGAATCAGTCCGTATGTAGTTGGGGAGTCATCAGTGAAATATACCGATGAAGTTTTACAAGAACGGACGCAACATAAAAAGCGGTGTCACGAACCAATTCTCCCTCCGACTGGGTCTCGTGACGGCACCTAGTCTAGAGGACTAGGTAAGCCTATACCTTAAGCGATATTTAGATAAAACATATAATATAACAGTAAGCGAAAGAAATCATAATAAAGTCGACGCCGCTTGGCATAAACAGTTACTATACCCAGAACCCGGAATATCACCATACATCACAAGCTACTCTAATGCTCTATATACACAACTGGAAAAGAGAAGATTGTATAGTTTCATCTACAAGTACTACAACTTCAAGATAAAAAGGGGACTCGGAGATCTGCGGACGCTACAGATTATACCTCGAGTCTCCTGGTACTGCTGCTACTGGCTAGCTGAGATACCGTGTGCTAGGACCTGGATCTGCACATGGGAAAACATGCGCAGAAGGGCGTGAGTACTCCACATTTGGTACCCAGCAAGTGCCAAGCCTAACCCCAGTCAAGTAGTGACGAGGTCAGGTTGAGGCTCTACTGAGGTTGCAATTTAAAATAAGACAGATATAGTTAACAGTTAAGTAGACAGTAATAATTAACGGCAATTCAAAGTAAGGACCAGAAGACAGAGTAATGAATCTCCTGTTTGGCACAGCATATAACTCAGGTGATAATCGTGCGATGCAATGCAGGGGGAAAGCTCCCGGATCTCGGTCCGTAGTCCCAATTTAAATATGCAATGCAGTATAGGGGGAAAGCTCCCGGATCTCAGTCCGTAGTCCCAATTTAAATATGCAATGCAGTACAGGGGGAAAGCTCCCCGATCTCGGTCCGATTCCCAATTTAAATATGCGATGCAGTACAGGGGGAACGCTCCGGGATCTCGGTCCGTAGTCCCAATTTAAATATGCAATGCGGGAATATATATATATATATATATATATATATATATATAAATGAGTCGAGCATGTATAGTAGATTAGTGTTGTTGAGTCACTCCTTGAGGCTTTTTCATATCACTTTATTGTTTTTGAAAAGCCCGTGCACTTCTTAAAATTGTTTGTAAATGAGGGTGTAATTCGATTAAGAAGCATACTTGAGCCTAATTATTAGTACCAACCAAATCCATTAGTTTAGATGCTTAAAT
>ML292175.1:64676-75936 GCA_005239495.1 Nicotiana undulata
TCGGATAAAGCGAAGTTTCAAGGTTTGGGGAAAAACATTAGTAAATACGGGTAAAGTACTTAAACTGTGTTCAAACAATAGTAACGAGAGAAAAATCAAGTAAAATCAGTGGTTGTGATAAAATATTAAATTGTTATTCAGCTCAATCAAGGATAGTAATAATAGAATCGAAATTTAGGCAGGTTATAGAAAGAACTATGGAATTTCCGTGAAAATGTCCCATGCACGCGCTCGTCACCTTACGTACACGGGGTTTTTATAGTAAACACCAGTCAAATATATCTAAGGAAATTCCCCAACACAGAGTTAGGCAAGCCACTTACCTCGAATGTGCAAATCAATCAGTGATCACGCTCTTGCCACGAGTATCCAACTCCGGGTGGCCCAAATCTATTCAATTCGATGGTATAATGTAAATATAAATTCAAGAAATCAGAGTGACTAATGAATTCGGAACTAATACGCGAATTTAGAAAGAAAAAATGACCAAAATGCCCCTCGAGCCCACGTCTCGGAATCGGAAAAAATTTATATTTTCTGAACCCTTGCTCGCTCACGAGTCTAACCATATGAAAATCTTTCAAATCGGAGGTCAATTACCCAATCAAAACCCCAAAATTAGGTCTAAGAAGTTTCTTCCATTTTCCCCCAATTTTAACTCAAAATCATGAATTTAAGGGTGGGATTTAAGATTAGGAACGCGGAAATTAACCTATGGTGGTAGAAAATCACTTACCTCGATTACCCAGCTGAAAATCCTCTCAAAAATCGTCTCCCCCGAGCTCCCACAACTCAAAAATGGTGAAATAAGGTTTAAGCTTCGAAATGGGGTTTAATAATCTGCCCAGGTGTTTTATGCTATGCGATCGCGGAGTCTTAGTCGCGATCGCGGAGAGTAAAATTCCACGTGCCTCAAAACCTTCAGTGCGATCGCGTACATGTGCCTGCGATCGTGGGCCTTCTGGCATTAGTATTATGCGATCGCAGAGTGTATCATGCGATCGCAGAGTGTATCTTGCGATCGCGGAGAGTAACCTCCAGAATTTTCCTCTAGCCCTGCAACACTATGCGATCGCGACCCTTCATGTGCGATCGCGGAAGCCAACATAACAGAACTATGCGATCGCGGCCTATAATATGCGATAGCGTAGAGCATTCTCCTGACCCTGTCATCTAACACTATGCGATCGCAGCTCCATTTATGCGATCGCAGTGAATACTTGACTGCTGTAGAAAAACCAGCAATAACAGCTAAGGCTTTTGGCCTTGAAGTGTCCGTTTGAACACCCAAAACACACCTGAGGCCCCCGGGACCTCAACCAAAACCACCAACTAGTCCAAATACCTTATTCGAACTTGGTCGAGCCTTAAAAACACGCTCCATAACATCAAAATCATCAAATAAGCATAGATTCAAGCCTANGCCCCCGGGACCTCAACCAAAACCACCAACTAGTCCAAATACCTTATTCGAACTTGGTCGAGCCTTAAAAACACGCTCTATAACATCAAAATCATCAAATAGGCATAGATTCAAGCCTAAGAACTTAGGAATTTTCAAGAATTCACCTCCGACGCCGAACCACGTCTAAACTCGTCCGAATGACCTAAAAATTTGCACACAAGTCATAAATGACATTCCGGACCTGCTGTCGCTTTCGGAATTCCATTCCGAGTTCGATATCAAAATCTCACCTATCGGCCGAAATCGCCGAAATTCTAACTTTTGCCAATTCAAGTCTAAATCTACGTCTGGCCTCAAGAACACATTCCGAACATTCTCCCAACCCCAAAATCACTCAACAGAGCTAACGGAGTCGACGGATTTCCATTCCGTATCCGTCTTAACACAGCTCCCGCTTCGGCCCAATTTCTAAGGTTAAAGCTTACCTTAAAGGACTATATGTCCAAAAACACTCCAATTTTCATCACTCAACGCTCCGAATCGTTCCATTAACCTAGTAATACATGGGAGGGACAGTTATCAGGGGATCATGGTGCTAAATCTCCAAAACAACCGGCCAGGTCGTTACAGGCGGGGTGAATAGACGGCTTACGGGGATGGTTATTGGGAACTGGAGCGGGACGACTCCTGCTCGGATAGCCATTGCTCGCCGCATTACCTGCAAACAAATGATACAAGCATATATTGTGCGCAAATTTATACATGATGCAAGTTCTCGTCGGACCATGAATGCTGTCTTTGGACGGTTAAGGATGATGTCCTCAGACCATGACGTCCTGGGCCATGATTTTCCTGATGCAGGATTCGCAAGCAATGAAATGATGCTCTCAGGCCATGAGGATGGTGCCTCCGGACCATGACGCCTTTGAATAATGACATGCAAAATTAAGGGAGATCCTCAGGCCATGACATGGTATTCTCGGGCCATGAAAATGGTGCCTCCGAATGATGACGCCTTTGGACAGGTTGGCAATATTTCAGCCCATGAAATGCAGTAATATGATTAAGACAAGACAGAGCTTAGTTTTGCGATTTGAAGGGCAGAGCTTAGCCTGTAATAAAAGCGAAATAAATAGTGCTTGAGACATCGCTTAGTCTCGATGAAAAAGTAAATTGGAGGCAGAGCTTATCCTCGGAAGGTAGAAAGTGGCCTTATGCAAAGGGAGGTAGATCTTAACCTCAGAAGGCAGAAAGGTAGCCTTACGCAGATAGAAGGCAGAAAGGTAGCCTTATGCAAAGGGAAGGCAGGATAGTAGCCTTATGCAAAATGCAAATGCAGATGGAGACATTGCTTAGTCTCGGAAGGCAGAAAAGTAGCCTTATGCAAAAATTAAATAAATGACAATAGACATTCTTAGCTGGTAATAAATTGCGGTATTGTAACCGTTGTGAGCATTGTGATTATGGAGCATCGTTTGTGTTGATAATAAATGTCGACATGTGCGACGGTTTTGGGAGTCGTATCTTTGAATAGTATCTGTCCATCGGGCGGATAGTGTGCTTTGGGATTTTTTAATCCTTTATGCCTGCATCCAAAGAAAAATCACGAGTTCTATAAACGAGGAAGGTTAGTTCGTGTCCCCGCTGGCTTTGCTTGAATTGTTCGGCTTGATCTGATAATACCATTCATATCATTGGGGTAGCGTTTGCTAAACAAAGTTGTTTCAAGAATAAATATGCATGATTTTGTAAAAGTATGACATAAACGTATAATTTAAAATAGTTTTAGATGAACCGACGACCATGACACGGCTCAAGAAATTGCAACCTCTCCTGCTACGGAATTTTGAGGGTCCTCCTCAAAATTCTGCCCCAATTTCCAATTGTGGGGAAAAAATGAAATTTTTATTGAATTGTGACCGAACCCATAGGGCTGCCTACGTATCCCCTCTTAAACGGGAATCAGGTCAGGCGTAGTTCAATTTACATCATTGAGAAAGCATAAAGATTACACATAATAGCGTTTGACTGCGTCTGAATTGATTAGATTTGGCCAGACTTCTCCATCCATTTCTGCAAGTATGAGAGCTCCTCCTGTCAGCACTCGGTGAACCATGTATGGCCCTTGACAGTTGGGAGAGAATTTTCCTTTGGCTTCATCTTGCTGTGGAAAGATCTTCTTTAACACCAGCTGCCCCGGTGTGAACTGTCTCGGCTTGTCTCTCTTGTTGAAAGCTCGGGTCATCCTATTTTGATAAAGTTGACCGTGACATACTACATTCATCCTTTTTCCATCTATGAGGGCCAGTTGCTCATAACGGTTCTTTATCCACTCTGCATCATTGAGCTCAGCTTCTTGTATGATCCTTAAGGAATTAATTTAAACTTCGGCAGGAATAACAACCTTTGTTCCATAAACTAGCATGTAAGGAGTTTCCCCGGTCAACGTGCGGACTGCGGTGCGATATCCCAATAAAGCAAATGATAACTTCTCGTGCCACTTCTTGTGCTTTCGTATCATCTTCCTCAATATCTTCTTGATGTTTTTGTTGGCGGCTTCTACATCTCCATTCATTTGAGGTCGGTAGGCTGTGGAATTCTTGTGTTTGATTTTGAAGGTTTCACACATAGCTTTCATTAAATCACTGTTGAGATTGGAACCATTATCAGTGATGATTGACTCTGGGACTTCGAATCGACAAACAATGCGGTCGCGGACAAAGTCTGCCACGACTTTCTTAGTCATTGCTTTGTAGGATGCTACTTCAACCCATTTAGTGAAGTAATCAATTGTTACCAAGATAAACCTGTGCCCATTGGAGGCGGTAGGATCGATTGGTCCAATCGCGTCCATTCCCCAGGCGGCAACGACCAAGGTGAATTTGTTGCAATGAGCTCATTTGGAGGTACCTTTATCATGTCTGCATGTACCTGAAATCAGTGGTATTTTCGGACATACTGGATGCAATCTGATTCCATGGTCATCCAGAAATAACCGGCTCTGAGTATCTTCTTTGCTAAGACAAAACCATTCATATGTGGGTCACAAGTCTCAGTATGTATCTCCCCAAGTAGCTTGGAGGCTTCCTTTGCACCGACACATCTCAATAATCTCAAATCGGGAGTCCTCCTATACAGGATTCCTCCGTTGTGGAAGAAGTTGTTGGACAATCTCCGGAGCGTGCGTTTCTAAACGTGATGTGCGAGTTCTGGGTATCCTCCTTTCGCCAAGTATTCCTTGATGTCATGAAACCAAGGCTTTCCGTCTGCTTCTTCTTCGACATGGGCACAATAAGCTGGTTGGTTATGAATCTTCACTGGAATGGGATCAATGAAATTCTTGTTTGGATGCTGAATCATAGATGATAGAGTGGCCAATGCATCAGCGAACGCATTTTGGATTCTGGGGACATGCCGAAATTCCGTCTTCGTAAACCTCTTTCTTAATTCCTGCACGTGGTGCAGATACGGCAGTATCTTGGAATTCTTGGTTGCCCATTCCCCTTGTACCTGATGTATAAGCAAGTCTGAATCACCAATCACTAACAGCTCTTGGACGTTCATATCAATGGCCATGTTGATCCCCAAGATGCAGGCTTCATATTTTGCCATATTGTTGGTGTAGGGGAATCTGAGTTTGGCACATACCAGATAGTATTGACCGGTTTCTGATATCAGGACATCTCCAATACCGACTCCCTTGAAATTTGCCGCTCCATCGAAGAACATTCTCCAACCGTCACAGGATTCTGCAATATCCTCGCCTACAAACGATACCTCTTCATCGGGAAAATACGTTTTCAGGGGTTCGTACTCTCCGTCTACAGGGTTCTCAGCGAGATGGTCTGCCAATGCCTGTCCCTTGACTACTTTTTGAGTCATATGGACAATGTGGAACTCACTCAGTAGGATATGCCACTTGGCCAACTTTCCAGTGGGCATGGGCTTCTGGACGATGTACTTCAAGGGATCCATTCTTGATATGAGATATGTGGTATAGGCACATAAGTAATGTCTCAGCTTCTGAGCTACCCAAGTCAAAGCGCAGCATGTGCGTTCCAATAGAGAATATCGGGCCTCATACGGAGTGGATTTCTTGCTTAGATAATAGATGGCTTGCTCCTTCCTTCCTCTTTCATCGTGCTGCCCTAGAACGCAGCCGAAAGCTCCATCTAACACTGCAAGGTAGAGTAGCAAAGGTCTACCTGGCTCAGGCGGTACTAGGACTGGTGGCGTTGACAAGTATTCCTTGATTCTGTCGAAGGCCTTTTGGAAATCATCGGTCCATTTGGCTGCGGCGTCCTTTTTCAGCATCTTGAAGATCGGCTCACATATAACTGTAAATTGTGCTATGAATCGGCAGATGTAGCTAAGACGTCACAAGAAACTCATCACATCTTTCTTGTTCCTTGGCGGTGGTAGTTCTTGGATGGCTTTAACTTTCAAAGGGTCTAGTTCTATTTCTCGATGGCTAACAATAAACCCAACCAATTTCCCAGCACGAACCCCGAATGCACACTTTGCGGGGTTTAGCTTCAAATTATATTTTCGCAACTTATTGAAGAACTTCCTCAGATCTTCTATGTGATATGTAGCTTTCTTGGATTTGATAATAACATCATCTGCATATACCTCAATCTCTTTATGTATCATATCGTGGAAGATAGTGGTCATAGCCCTCATATAGGTGGCCCCAGCATTCTTCAGGCCGAACGACATCATCTTATAGCAGTATACTCCCCACGGCGTAATGAAAGCCGTTTTCTCAGCGTCTTCCTCATCTATCCAGATCTGATGGTAACCAGCGAAGCAATCTACGAATGATTGTAGCTCATGCTTGGCGTAATTGTCAATCAGGATGTGTATGTTTGGCAAGGGGAAGTCGTCTTTCGAACTGGCCCGGTTAAGATCCCGGTAGTCGACACAGACTCTGACCTTCCCATCTTTCTTTGTCACTGGCACGATGTTGGCTAACCATGTTGGATACTCCACAACCCTGAGACCCTTGGTGTTGATCTGCTTGGTGACTTCTTCCTTGATTTTTAAACTCATGTCAGGCTTGAACTTTCTGAGTTTTTGCTTTACCGGTGCACACATTGGATTGGTTGGTAACTTGTGAGCAACAATAGACGTACTTAAACTAGTCATGTCGTCGTACGACCAGGCGAATATGTCCTCATACTCCTTCAAAAGTTCTTTGTATTCTTATTTCTCTTACGACGACAAATGAATGTTGATGCGAGTTTCCTTGACATTTTCTAAATCTCCCAAGTTTACAACTTCGGTCTCATCCAGGTTGGACTTAGGTCCGTTTTCAAAATTCTCAACTTCTTTGACAATCTCGTCATATCATCTTCTTCTGAATCAACGTCGGTTTGTTGCGTTATCTCGTTGCATGTCACAGTCATTGGTTCATCATGACAAGTAATAGTAATGTTGTATAGATAAAGTAATGAGAGAAAAATGATAGTAATAAATATTGATTCATAAAAACGTAAAAGTGCTTTTGATAAATTGAATAAATGTTTTGAACATTTAAGCTCTTATTTCAGGAATTTGAAAAAATGCAAAAAGAAAATCATTTAGTAAAAACAATGAACAATGCTTGTTTAGCCTTGCTACCCCGAGGCTCGTCGGGCTCTGGCTGTTCTGACAGTCCAATTCTGGATATATGCTCCTCTGCTCACGGCCTGTATGGAAGGGCTTTCCTCCCTCTCCTCCCCGAGAATAACACAACAATCCATGTCACTGTCCTCTAAGAATAAGTTCCTCAATGCTGCAAGTGCCTCTTCTTCATCTGACCCATAGATAACGCCGACTTGATGGAAGGTCTGCTCTAGATGCGGTATTGGCTGCTCCAGTGGGTAGTAAGGACCGCGCCATGGTGGTGACCAACTATTGAATTCTTCCCAGGTATATTCGTATCCCAAATCGAAAGTGGTGCCATGTTTCTTGATCTTTATGGGTTTGGAGATCCCTTGGAGATTCTTGCCGAGCCCTTTACCAGGATCGTACCCTCTCCTGTTCATCATGCTATTGATCTTGCTATCCCACCATTTATCTTTGTCTATGGCATTGATTCGTTCAATGTGGTGGTAAGTTTATCCACCTAGCTTCCTTCTTCCCTCGATCACCGGAATAGTCTAGCGACTGTAAATAGGGTTGCTACCGTCGCCGTGAATGATCACTTCTTGGTGGTTCCATTCAAACTTCACTGCCTAATGCAACATTGATGCTACGGCCCTAGCAGCATGTATCCATGGACGTCCTAATAGCAAGTTGTAGGACGCTGACACATCTATTACTTGAAAGTAAACTTCGAACCAGGTTGGCCGCATTTGCAAGCACAAGCTAATCTCACCTATGGTGGACCTCTGAGAACCATCAAAAGCTTTCACATTTATCGCTCCATTTCTTATCTCATGTAGCCCTTTGCCCAATTTCTTGAGCGTTATCAACAGACAGATATTGAGACTGGATATTCTGGTGATGAAATAGTCTTCGCATTGCACAGTGATGTGCAGGGCTTTATTGTGACCCAACCCTTCAGGTGGCAGCTCGTCCTCGTGAAAGGTGAACTTATGGCTTTCCAAAACTTGGCCTACCATATTGTCCATCTCCCCACTAGTGATATTGTTTGGCACATATGCTTCATTCAGCACTTTCAACAAAGCATTTATGTGTGCCTCTAAATTTTTCAGCAAGGAAAGGATGGATATCTGAGCTGGGGTCTTGTTCAGCTGGTCGACAATAGAATACTCCTTCGCCGATACCTTCCTTCAAAGATCATCTGGAACATCTCTATAATGGGTGGCCTATTGGAAGCCTGTTTTCTTGATTCAACCAGAAGTTCAGGCGTATAGACTCTACCCGTTCTTGTCATACCTTGTGCCGCAATAGCTTCTTCAGTTTTGAATTTGCCTTTCCTTCTTGCCTCGACTACATAGTCCCATAGTACAACATTTGTATAAAAGGGTGGCGTGGTTGATATTGTCACTATAATTGGTGCAGCTACCCTTACTTCGAACGAAACATGTGCCCTAGGTGGCAGGACCGCAACCTCAAATGGTGCGGGTGTGTTTGCCGGAGGCATGACTTCAACCTTAGTTGGTGTCGCTGCCTTTGCGGGTGGCGCTACTTCAAACTCAAGAGGTACAAACATATCTACCTTAGCATCCTCAGTCGACTGAATCTGGACTATGATTGGATTTAGAGTAACTGCTTGTTTCTTTGGGTCATCGCCTTCTACGATCAACCCGATCGACCCCTGGGGGTCCCAATCTTCTTCTATTTCAATCATGTGGATGCCTCCACCTTTATGGTCTGAGAGAGGATTTTTGCGAACGTTTGGAGCGGATTCTTTTGCCACAATGATCTTGTTGTCAATCAAGGACTGTATCTTATCCTTCAAAGAGCGGCATTCATCGATAGTGTGTCCTTTCATGCCGGAGTGGTATGCACAGGACTTGTTTGGATTAACCCACTGAGAAGGATTCTCGGGGGTTACGACAGGGATGGGGTGACAAAACCAGCAGCTTTTAGTTTCTCATACAGCTGGTCGATAGGTTTGGCAATGGCAATGTATTGCTTGGGAGATCTTCGGACGAAATTGGGTCGAGGTCTGGGGAAGTTTTGGCGTGTAGGGGGTGATTGATAGTGGGATGGTTGAGAATTGTAAGTGTGGTAAATGTTGATACCCAATTTTTTCTCAAATTATTTTCAAACTTGCATATAAGCTCTCAAAATTACTCTTTGCAATAATGAGTATTATTTATTTTCCCCTATTTTTATTTAAATTATCCCCTGTTTATTTAATATTTCATATCTAAATAATTCATAAATTATGCTCTAAATAATTTCAAAAATACTTCCTAGCTCAGCATGTTATTTATAATCATTTTCTATCTATTAAAATCCAATTATTTCACGAATTAGTCAATTGGGTCTTATTTAATTTCAATTACGACAATTTTTCAATTATGGCCCAATTAGAAATTTTGTATTATTTTAATTCGGAACTTATGCATTTATTACACTCAATATCAGTTAATTACTGTAATTTTACCTATTTAAACTTAATTTCGTCTTTTCATAATTATTAGATATTTTAACTAATTAATTACCTATTTTATTGGGTATTTAACAGTTAGCCATAGTTATTTAAATTCTAGCCAGATTTTAGCCTAGTCTTTTAACCCATTTAACCCAACCCATCAGACCCCTAAAATACCCAGCCCAAACCCTTTTATTTACTCGGCCCAACCTAGGTTTGATCTGAACCGTCGATCATATGAGTTTAACGGTCCGGATTTTAGTTACCTTAATTAAACTAAACGACCCCCCCTCCCTTGTCTCAGTCTTCGAGACCTCTCACTCTCTCTCTTCTCGTCTCTTCCTCTCCTCCTTCTCTCTAGAACCTTCTGGTTCGTCTTTTTCGATGGCCCTCAGCCTCTCTCCGGCCACCTCCAGCTTCTCCCCTTTCGACCACCAGCCGCCTTGACGCCTCTTTCTCCGGTCTACTTCATCTCTGAGACCTTCAGTGGTCTTTACCATGCCCAACAACTACTGGGGTTGCTTCTTTGGTTGTTTCTGGCCTTCTTCGATGGGGTTTTAACATTACCATGCCCTCCTCACCACTATTTATGGGTTTCACGGCAGGTTCCTCTATTCTTACTCTGGTTCTTATGAAACCCTAATTTTTGACTTAAACCTTTAAATCTCTATTATTTTAGCAATTTTAAGCTTACTCTCTTATGTTTTATACTATTCTCAGCTCGATCTTTAAGTTTCATCAACTTTAACATGCTTTTGAGTATTTTGAGTTAGGGTTTTTCTCTAAGTCTTTCCTATACTGGTTCAAACTATTTTCACCTGTATGTTTTGAGTGTTTCCTTTGCATATTTATTGATTGCATGCTCTTACTGTTTTTAATTTGTTTTATGATGAAAACCCTAATTTTCTTAGACTTCTATGATTGTATCTTCATGCTGTTTTGAATATTCGATTCTTGCTGAGTTTTCTGTGGCTATCATGCTACTAATCAGCCATTTTGTTAAAGCTCTTTACCTACTTGCTTCATATGTGTGTTTATCCCTAGCCTCTTAATATTCCCAGGCTTGTATGTTGCTACTACTGTTTACCTTCCCTATTTGTATGTTCAATAATTCTCTTCTAATCGATGCTGGTTTCCCTATCTTAATGAGTCCTATATGTTTGTCTAGATTGATTGACTTCAGTGAGTCTCTCCGTGATTGGAAACTCTGAACTTGGACCTAATTGTTTACTCTATTGCTTGATCTTTTCCTTTAATCAAGTTTTGACTGATTTCTTTTACTTTGCCTATGTATGTTACTATTTGAACCTCAATCCCTTAATTTAAGGGAATGATTTGCCTTGATTATTTGGTTTGATTATTTGGTTAACTGATTCCGAGATTCCCTGTTCTTTAACAGGCCGGGATTATTTCCTTACTTAAGTCTGGTACTGATTTTTCTCTTACCATATATGGCCATATTGTTTTACCATTTTTGAATTTGAATCCCCTGATTTAAGAGATCCGTGTATTTTTTTTACACTGATTGGATTCAGTCCTCTTTTATTACCATTGTATTTTACTACCTATTTTAAAACTATAAATACCCTATGTTTTTCAATAACACAGACAAGGATCAATCAATACTATTCTACATTCTCTTTTGTACTCTTTCTCTCTTTCTCTCTTTGCTCTACTGCTGTTCTCTGCTCTTGTCTCTTTTGAGCCAGCTGTAAGCCAAGGCTAATATCGTGTTATCCCTTTGCTCTTTTCTTCTTTGCTCTCTCTTATCACTGGTATGTTCTAATTTAAGTTTACAGCAT
>ML292179.1:0-94267 GCA_005239495.1 Nicotiana undulata
ACAAATGTACAAATGATGAATGGTTTAACTTTCTCGAAACTAGAACTAAAGGGATACAACTTTCATGTTTTGAAACTTTTCAGATTCTTTATATGTTTTGAGATATAAGCTTCCAAAGTCTGCTCCATGCATCCGAAATATCTGACTAAACTGCTTTACCAACCTTCATTCAGTCAATCATAACTTTCTGCACAAATTTCCAAATTATAAATGGTTTAACTTTATGGAAACTAAAGTCAAAGAGCTACAACTTTCATGTTTTGATAAATTTTCGATTCCTGACATATTTCTAGATATCAGCTTTTAAAGTCAGCTCTGCGATTGCACCTTTTGTTGTCCTAAAACAGCTTCTATAGCAGACAAATTCCAGCAGCTCCTTTGTTCGAAATCCATTCCGTTAACCTTATGAAATCCACCCGAGGCCCTCGGTACCTTAACCAATTATACCAACATGTCCCAAAATACAATACTAACTTATTCGAGGCTTCAAACCACGTCAAACAACGCCGAAATTATGAATCGCACATCGAATCGAATTAAGAGTTTTAAAATCTTCCAACTTCTATATTTTGCGCCAAAATGTATCAAATCAATCCGGAATGACTTTAAGTTTTGCACAAGTGTCATAAATGACATAATGGAGTTCAATTTCAGAATCGGATTCCGACCCTAATATCAAAAAGTCAACTCTCGGTCAAACTTTCCAAAAATCTTCTATTTTCCAACTTTTGCCAAAAAGCGTTGAATTGTCCTACGGACTTCCAAATCCAAATCCGAACATGCGTCTATGTCCGAAATCACCATACAAAGCTATTGGAATCATCAAAATTTCATTCCAGGGTCGTTTGTTCAAAATCAACCCTTAATCAGATTCTTCCAACTTAAAGCTTCCGAAATGAGAATTCTCTTTCCAAATCCACTCCGAACTTCCCAAATTTCAATGCCGACCATGTGTACAAGTCATAATACCTAAAGTGAAGTAGCTCATGACCTCAAACCGTAGAACGACGCGTTACATTCACAATTTTCTCAATTTCTTCAATTAAATCTGAAATAAATAATGAATATAACCATGGATTTATGAAATATAGAACACTTATCCAAGTCAAAGTTGTGAAGAAATCCTTCAAAAGCGCCCAAAAATTGAGCTTCAAACTCCAAAAACGAAATGTAGAAAATGACCATTTTTGGTCCTTAAGTTTCTGTCCAGGTTCATATTTGCGAACAAAAACCTCGTATTGGTGAATGAACAGTAATCTCCAAAGTAATTGTTCGCAATTGCGAATGAACAATGCAACACCAGAAACCAGCAAACCCAAACTTCTCCGAAATGATCTGAAACCACTCTGAAACTCATCCGGAACTTTTTGTACACAAACCATATATGAATTTCAATTATAAAACACGCCACGGACTTGCTCACGCACTCAAAATACTGAAAAGAGGTCGTATTGACCCCATATTGACCATGGTCAAACTCCCCATTTCTTAACTTTACTAGTCTCTCAACCAACGATCCAAAAATACACCCAAGACCTTCAGGCCCCCGTCAAATTATACCAACAAGTCTATATAAACTTAATCGAGGCCTAAAATCACATCAAATAATACCGAAACTACGAATCACGCCTCGAATCAAATTATGAGTTATGAAATTTCCAAATTCTATAATTTGCACTGAAGCATATCAAATCAATCTGGAATGACTTCAAATTATGCACACAAGTCATAAATGATCTAAAAATGCTATTCCAATTTCCGGAATCAAAATCCGAGCTTGATATCATTAAATTCAACTCCCGGTCAAACTTCAGAATTCTAATTTCCAACTTTCGCCAAAAAGCTTCAATTTATTCTACGGACCTCCAAATCAAAATTTGGACGCCCGCCTAGGTCCAAAATCACCATATGAAGCTATTGGAATCATCGAAATTCCATTCTAGAGTTTGCTCAAAAGTCAAACTTCGGGCAACTCTTTTTGTTTCAGCTTCAAACATAAGAATTGTTCTTTAAATTTAATCCCGAATCATCTGAAAATCAAACTAGACCACACACGCAAGTCATAATACACATCACAAAGCTGCTTGGGACCTTAAGTCGCTGAACGAGGCACTAATTCACAAAATAACAAGTCGGGTCCTTATAGGAATCCATTGCAACATTCAGCATAGAAGAAAGATGCACTCTCTTTCTTTCTAATATTGCAGTACAAATCCATTGCAAATATCCGGCGTAGAAACTAAGTAATACAAATCCATTTCAATATACGGTGTACTCGAAGAGAGAGAGAAGGAAGAGAGGGAGAAAGAGGAAAAATTTTGTTGGGATTTTGAGAGAGATCGTGTGTTTATTGAAAGATAGAGAGTGAAAAAACATAAATAGCGTATTTCACGCCTCAATTGTAGTATATACCATAAATACCTATTTTGCTATAAAATATAAAAGGTGTCAATAGAAAATACTATTTTGAAATAGTTTTGGTTTACAATAAATAGGGTGCATACCTTTGCTATATAAGGTAAAATTACCCACCTTGTCAGCACTCTGGCAAAAAAAGGTCATCCACCATTCAAATGTTGGAAAGGCCAGATGCAAAGGGCAAATTTGAACCAACTTGTTCATGAAGTTGTAATTTGCAAAGGCAAATCTCAAAAGCATGAAGCAGATGCCCAAGTCGCCAATGAAGGAGAAGAAGAAGATCACTTGTTTATAGAAACTCTTCTTTCAACCAAGAAATCTGATTTTTAGATGATTGATAGTGGTTATACAAACCACATGACATGTGACAGAAATATTTTCAAAGAATTCACGCCTATGGGAAATACGAAAGTCAAAATTGGGAATGGTAATTATATTCTTGCTAAATGAAAAGGATTTGTTGCGGTCCCAACAAATTCAGGTAAGAAAAATTCAAATGTTCTTTATCTTTCTAATATTGATCAAAATTGTTGAGTGTTGGACAACTAATGGAAAAAGAATTTAAAGTATCCTTTAAAGATAAACATTGTTTCATTTATGATACTTGAGATTTTAAGGGTTAAATGAGAGGCGAAAAATTCTCATTTGATCTAACAGAAGATTAAAAATTGAGCCAAAACTGTAAGTTTTTTTCCTGCGTGTATGTGGCCCAATAGTTTTAAGACCCATAATTAATATTTAATTAATGATAAAATCTCATCCGTCCGATCGGTTACTTGATGGACATATCGGATTAAGTGAGAACCTCTATAAATTGGTCCTCTTCCTACCCATTAGGGTTACCGTATTTTTCAATCCTCTCTTCCATCACTAAAGACGAGGGTGACGAAAGCTAGGTCAAGGGGCGAGAAACCAATTCCAACTAACTCTAACGCTTTGTGATAATGGCATGTGATTCAGGTATGTTTTTCTAAAATAATTTTATGTAATATTATCATGTTCAAGATCTTGGTATGAATTAAGTTTATGTTTACATGTGGTATCCGAGTCTGGAACTAAAACTGATAATCTTCACAAAAATGCATTGCAAATATTTACGTTCTTCTGCTTTTATATACTGAGGAAGTCTTCATGATAAAATTGTTCAAAGTGATTGGAGATTGTCACGACCTAATTCTCCCTCCGACTAGGTCTCGTGACGGCACCTAGTCTTAGATGACTAGGTAAGCCTATTTGTTCAACATGAATTTAAGATAACAAGCGAAGACAGTAATAAAATGAACTAAAGCCATAGTAATACTCTATGCCGCTTGGCATTACAGTTTTCTACACCCAAGACCCGGAATATCATCAATACATCACAAGCTGACTCTACGTGTGACGACCCAGCTGGTCGTTTTGCGTATTACGACCCAATTCCCTTAAATGAAACCTTCCACAGTGGCTACTCATGCTTTATGACTTGCGGGACCGGGTGGTTCGGGATTTGGAAATGATTTGAGTGGTTTAGGAACACTTGGTTCCTTAAGGTTGGCCTATTTGGCCAAGTTTGACTTCGGTCAACATTTTGAGCAAACAACCTCAGAATTGAGTTCTGACAGCTCCAGTAGCTCCGTATGATGATTTCAAACTTGGGCGTATTTTCGGCTCGAGTTTCTGACGACCCGGGAGCATTTCGGCGCCCGAAATGGAAATCAGGATTTCCTTAAGTTTGGAATTTGGCTTGAAATGGGACTTTATGCTATCAAGGTCCGAACAGAATTCAGGGACCGGAAATAGTTCCGTATAGTCATTTATGACTTGTCTGCAAAGTTTGAGGTCATTCCGAGTAGTATAGACCGTTCGGCGCAATGAAATGAATTCTAGAAATTTCAAAGTATTAGGTTATGATTTCAGGGGTTTAGGAGGGTGATTTTGAGTTTTTACGATGTTATGAGTGTTCCGTAGGCTCTAGCAAGTCTGTATTATGATCTGGGACCTGTTGGAATGTTTTGACGGGGGCTCGGGTGGGCCCAGGTTCCTCTCGGACCCCGCACGAGGCCAAAAACCAGCAAAAACTATTGCTGGTGCAGCTACTTCTAGTATGACCGCACCTGCGGTCCTGCCTTCGCAGGTGCGACCCCCCATCGCAGGCGCGACCCTTCTTCCGCAGGAGCGGGACCGATGGTGCGGACTCCTTCTCAACAGGTGCGATGCCATGGTCCCAGGCCCTTTTCCGCAGGGGCGATGATATTCTCGCAGGTGCGAGACCGCACCTGCGGTCCCAAGGTCGCAGGTACGGAAATCACTGTTGCGAGACCCTTTAAATGTCCAAAAATACGGGTTTTCTTCATTTTTATCCACCATAAACCTCCATTAGAGAGCATCCAAGTTTGAGCAACACCTCCCACGACCACCCACTGTAGAAGTAAGTAATTCTCTTCTATTTTTTACTATTATGCATAGAATTCAACGGGTTTAATTCCTAAAGAATCAAAAAAATTATAAAATTTGTATAGAAATTCTAGGGCTTTGAATAAATTGGTGAATTATTCATTTGAGGCTATGAATCCTTGTATAAATCACATAACTTCGATCTTTAGACTTCGGGTAGGTGATTCCTTCAAGAATTTTCGAAATCCAAACGTGTGGGCCCCGGGTCAAATTACCGGAAATGGTCAAGAATGCTTAATTTTAGGACTTCTTGTTAATTCTTCTTCTTGTAACCTAAATTAATTCAATTATACCATGTTTGGTTAGTTGCGAGCCGTCGAGGGTGAATTTCGGAGATTCGGGCGCATCCTTGATCCGAGGGGTGATATCGTCACGAGGTGAGTCTCCTTTCCAAACTTGTAAGGGGGAAATGTCCCCGTAGGTTCCTTGTTTGCTATGTGTACATGTTGAGGGGGCCGCGTACGTACCAAGTGACGAGAGTCCGTACGTGGCGACTATATTGCTATGTCGGGTAGCCGTAGGACCCACGAGCATGCCATTTCGTGCCTTATTTGAACCATTGTATGTATTATAAATTGTGTTTATTGTTGAATTGACATGGGAAAGGTAAAAATATGTTGAGGTAAATCTTAATTGGCTATCAGTGATATGATATTGACACAATCTTGTTGAGTTTATGGTCGAGTCGGTACCCGTAGGTACCTATATGTAAATACTATTATTATTATCGAGTCAGCACACGAGTCGCAGGCATGATGCGCGATTGTGGGGAGCTTATTACTATCGAGTTAGCACACGAGTCGCAGGCATGATGCGCGATCGTGGGGATATTATTACTATCGAGTCAGCACACGAGTCGCAGGCATGATGCGCGATCATGGGGAGCTTATTACTATCGAGTCAGCACACGAGTCGCAGGCATGATGCGCGATCGTGGGGAGATTTTACTATCGAGTCAGCACACGAGTCGCAAGTATGATTCCCGATCGTGGGGAGCTTATGACCTCAGTCCTTATGACCTACCTTATGACTCCGACCGGTTGTCTTGTCCGTGTCGGTTATGTACACTTGAGTCTAGATCACATATGACAGTATTGGCAAGGTATTGTTGCATAAAAGGAACTGGTACTTGGTGTTCTTACTTGTGTTACATTATGTGTTCATATACTTGTTGTTTACTATTTCGCATGCCTATTGCTTTAGCCTTATCTTGTTCTATATTATGTTGCTAGACCTTAGTGAGTATCGAGTCGACCTCTCATCACTACCTCTTCGAGTTTAGACGGGATACTCACTGGGTACATATTTATATATATGTACTCATGCTGCACTTTCTTTCCTTTTCTGTACTTGATTGTACAGGTCCGGAGGCTGATCCATCTGATTTTCAGGGCGGTGCTAGATATTGATAGCATGGTCATACTTCACGGTGAGCCGCTTTCCGGGCGACTTCCTAGAAGCACCCTGGAGTTTCTTTTGTTATACTCTCTGTCTATTTCATTCAGACTGAGAAACTGTATATATTGTAGTCATTGTATATTCAGTAGTTTCCCGTGACACTAGTTCCTGGCACACACGTGGTATATATTTTTTGGGTTTTAGGTTGTGTATCTATGTATATGTTTGATTTCGTCTTTGTATTTACTATGATTTTACCTTCACTCAAGGCTAGTATCATGTTAGTTGTTTTAGACTGGTAATTATTGATTTGTTTGACCGAATGGGATGGGTATCACTTAGTGAAGGTGATATCGGCTTGCCTAACCCCGTTGTTGGGTGCCATCGCGACTTGAATTAGGATTTGGGTCGTAACACTACGCCTCAACATGTACAGCTGGAAAGAAACAATTGTATAGTATTCTCTACAAGTGCTAACTACACTAAGATAGGAAGGGGACTCGGAGATCTGCGGACGCTGCAGATTATACCTCAAGTCCCCTGGCACTGGCTGCTGGCTAACGGTGATACTGCGTACTGGGCACTAGATCTGCACATGGGGAAAAAACATGCGCAGAAGGGCGTGAGTACTCCATATTCGGTACTCAGTAAGTGTCAATCCTAACCCCAGTCAAGTAGTGACGATGTCAGGTTGAGGCCCTACTGAGGTTTTTACAAAATAACAGATATAGTGAACACGTAAGTAAAATAGATAATAATTATCAGAAATTCTAAGTAAAGACTAGCAAGAAACGGTATAGTTAAATGCTCAGTTCAACGCAATATATATAAAGTTCAATAAGAAAGGAAAGGAACCAATGCAATGTAGTATGAGGGAAAGGCTCAGGTTTATGCCCCCAGTCCTTAGGTATGCAATGCAGTATGAGGGAAAGGCTCAGGTCTCTGCCCGCAATCCCTATGTATGCAATGCAGTATGAGGGAAAGGCTCAGGTCTCTGCCCACAATCCCTATGTATGCAATGCAGTATGAGAGAAAGGCTCAGGTCTCTTCTCGCAATCCCTATGTATGCAATGCAGTATGAGGGAAAGGCTCAGGTCTCTGCCCGCATATCCCTATGTATGAAATGCAGTATGAGATAAAGGCTCAGGTCTATGCCCGCAATCCCTATGTAAATACATAATATAAGGTAAATCTCAAAATATCGTAGTTTAAAGGTTTTAAGAAAATAAATTAGAAATTCCGGAGTAAAATCCTTAAATCAATTTCAAATAATAGTAACGATTGGAAAGCCAGTTAGAAATCAATTTACCAGGGTAAAATCTTACGTTATTATGCAGTTCAAGCGATAACAGTGATAATAGTGAGGCATTTTGTAGAAAGAAATATGAACTTCTGTGAAAATATCCCATGCACTCACTCGTCGCCTCACGTACATGGGGTTTTATAGCAAAAATCAGCTTAAAATGCCTAAGGGAAATTCCCCAACACAGAGTTAGGCAAGCCACTTACCTCGACTGTGCAAAATCAACCGCTAATCACTCTCTTGCCACGAGTATCCAACTCCAGGTAGCCCAAATCTATTCAATTCGATGGTATAATGTAAATATAAATTCAAGGAATCAAAGTAACTAATAAATTCGGAACTAATACGCGAATTTAGAAAAATTGACCAAAATGCCCCTCGGGCCCACATCTCGGATTCGGGTAAAATTTATATTTTCCGAACCCTTATTCACTCACGAGTCTAACCATATGAAAATCTCTCAAATCGGAGGTCAATTACCCAATCAAAAACCCAAAAATTAGGTCTAAGAAGCTTCTTCCATTTTCCCCAAATTTCAACTCAAAAATTCGAATTTAAGGGTGGAATGTAAGATTAGGAACATGGGAATTGACTTATGGTGTTTAGTAATAACTTACCTCGATTACCCAGGTGAAAATCCTCTCAAAGATCGCCTCTCCCTAGCTCCCAAACTCAAAAATGGTGAAAATAGGCTTTAAGCTTCGAAATGGGGTTTTATTATTCTGCCCAGTCATTTCTTCAATGCGATCGCGGAACACCAATCGCGATCGCGGAGGGTAACTTCACACGCGCCCAATTAAAGCCTATGCGATCGCATTACCTGAGTTGCGATCGCAGACCTTCTGAACTTAATGCTCTGTGACCGCGGTTGCTTGCACGCGACCGCATAGAGCAAGCTTCCCAGGTTCCCTCAGACCAAATAGCCTTATGCGACCGCGATGGGAGAGGAGCGATCGCGGATGCTGACCTCCCAATGAAGTGTGATCGCGGACACCATAGTGCGATCGCAGAGAAAAACCTCAGGCCTCCCCCAACTTACCTTATGCGATCGCGAGGAGTGACCTGCGATCGCAGAGAACAACCTACAGCTGAAGGAAAACCAGCAAAGGCTTTTGGCCTTAAAATGTCCGTTTGAACACTCGAAACACACCCGAGGCCCCTGGGACCTCAAACAAAACCACCAACTATCCCAAATACCTTATTCGAACTTGATCGAGCCTTAAAAACACGCTCCATAACATCAAAAATCATCAAATAAGCATAGATTCAAGCCTAAGAACTTAGGAATTTCCAAGAATTCACCTCCGACGCCGAACCACGTCTAAACTCGTCCGAATAACCTCAAATTTTGCACACAGGTCATAAATTACATTCCGGACCTGCTTTTACTTTTGGAATTTCGTTCCGAGTCCGATATCAAAATCTCACATATCAGCCGAAATCGCCGAAATTCTAGCTTTCGCCAATTCGAGCCTAAATCTACGTCTGACCTCAAAAACACATTCCGAATACGCTCCCAACCCCGAAATCACTCAACGGAGCTAACAGAGTCGACGGATTTCCATTCAGGGTCCATCTTCACACAACTCCCGCTACGGTCCAATTTCTAAGATCAAAGCTCACCTTAAAGGACTATATGTCCAAAAACACTCCAATTTTTCATCACTCAACGCTCCGACTCGTTCCATTAACATATTAAGACATGGGAGGAACAGTTATCAGGGAAACCGGGAGCTAACTCTAAAAACGATCGGCCAGGTCATTACATTCTCCCCCTTTTAAGAAAATCGTTCGTCCTCGAATGAGTATAGAGACATACCTGAAGCTGTGAATAGATGAGGGTACTGACTTCGCATGTTCTTCTCAATATCCCAAGTCGCCTCCTCGATCGGATGACCCCTCCACTGCACTTTGGCTGAGGCAATATCCTTCGACCTGAGCTTTCTGACCTGCCTGTCCAAAATGGCCACAGGCTCCTCAACATATGATATATCCTTGTCCAACTGAACTGAGCTGAAATCCAAAATATGAGTCAGATCACCGTGATACTTCCGGAGCATGGTAACGTGGAATACCGGATGAACACCTGTTAGGTTGGGAGGCAAGGCCAACTCATAAGCAACATCCCCAACCCTCTGCAATACCTCAAAAGGGCCAATGAACCTCGGACTCAGCTTACCCTTCTTTCCAAACCTCATAACACCCTTCATAGGCAATACCCGAATCAAAACCCGATCACCAACCATGAATGCCAAGTCCCGAACTCTCCGGTCTGCATAAATCTTCTGCCTGGACTGAGCTGCGCGAAGTCTATCCTGAATCACCTTTACCTTGTCCAAGGCATCCTGAACCGAATATGTTCGCAACAATCGGGCCTCGCCCGTCTCGAACCATCCTACTGGAGACTTGCACCGCCTACCATATAAAGTCTCAAACGGCGCCATCTGAATGTTGGACTGATAGTTGTTATTATAAGCAAACTCTGTAAGGGGCAAGTACTGATCCCATGATCCTCCAAAATCCATCACACAAGCACGAAGCATATCCTCCAGAATCTGAATAGTGCATTCGGACTATCTGTCCGTATAAGGGTGGAATGTTGTACTGAGATCAATCTAGGTGCCCAACTCACTATGCAAGGCTCTCCATAAGTGCGAGGTGAACTGAGGACCTCGATCTTAAATAATAGACATCGGCACACCGTGCAACCGGACTATCTCCTGCATGTAGATCTCAGCCAACCTCTCCGAAGTATATGTAGTCAACACCGGAATGAAATGGGATGACTTGGTTAGCCGGTCCACAATCACATAAATGGCATCGTACTTCCTCAAAGTCTGAGGAAGTCCAACCACAAAATCCATGGTAATCCGCTCCGACTTCCACTCTGGAAGCCTCATATGCTGATGTTATCCTCTCGGTCTCTAATGCTCACACTTGACCTGCTGACAATTGAAGCAACTGGCTACGAACTCCATTATATCCCTTTTCATCCTCTGCCACCCGTAGTGTTGTCTCATATCCTGGTACATCTTAGCGGTACCGGGATGAATGGAGTACCGCGATCTATGGGCCTCCTCAAGGATCAACCTCCACAGTCCATCTATGTCAGGTACACAAATACGACCCTGCAGTCTCAACACACCATCATTATCTATGGTCATATCTCTGACACCATCCCGCTGAACTCTATCCCGAAGAGCTCGAAGGTCGGGATCATCATACTGGCACTCTCGAATGCGGTCATAAAGAGAAGATCGAGCAACAACACAAGCGAAAACCCGGTGAGGCTCAAAAAGGTCCAACCTCACGAACTGGCTGGCTAAAGTCTGAACATCCAAAGCTAAGGGCCACTCAGCTGCATGAAGATATGCCAAACTACCCAAGCTCTCCGCCCGGCGACTCAGGGCATCGGCCACCACATTGGCCTTCCCCGGATGGTATAATATGGTGATGTCATAATCCTTGAGTAGCTCCAACCACCTGCGCTGACGCAAATTGAGATCCTTCTGCCTGAATATGTGCTGCAAACTCCGGTGATCCGTATATATCTCACAGGGAACACCGTATATATAATGACGCCATATCTTCAGGGGGTGAACAATTGCTGCCAACTCAAGATCATGAATAGGGTAATTTTTCTCATGTACCTTCAACTATCTAGACGCGTAGGCAATCACCCTACCGTCCTGCATCAACACCGCTCCCAAGCCAATCCTCGAAGCATCACAATAGACTGTATAGGTCCCCGAACCGGTAGGTAGTACTAACACTAGATCTGAAGTCAGGGCTGTCTTGAGATTTTGAAATCTCTACTCACACTCCTCAGTCCAAATAAAAGGCGCACCCTTCTAGGTCAATCTAGTCATGGGTTCTGAAATGGATGAAAATCCCTCCACGAAACGGCGATAATACCCAGCCAAACCAAGGAAACTGCAGATCTCGGTAGCTGAAGACGGTCTGGGCAAACTCTACACTGCCTCCACCTTCTTTCGTATCCACCTTGATCCCACTCGAAGATACCACGCGGCCTAAGAATGACACCGAATCAAGCAAAAATTCACACTTAGAGAATTTGGCATACAACTTCTTCTCTCTCAAAGTCTGAAGCACGGTCCTCAAGTGCTGCTCATGGACCTTCTTGGACCGAGAATATACCAGAATGTCATCAATGAATACGATGACGAAAGTATCAAGATAAGGCCGAAATACGATGTGCATCAGATGCATGAAAGTTGTTGGGGCATTGGTCAGCCCGAATAACATAACAAGAAACTCATAGTGACCATATCTAGTCCTGAAAGCAGTCTTCGGGATGTCCGACTCCCGAATCTTTAATTGACGATAGCCCGAACGAAGATAGATCTTGGTGAACACCCTGGAACCCAGTAAATGGTCAAACAAGTCATCAATGCGAGGCAATGGGTACTTGTTCTTCACTATCACCTTATTCAACTGTCTGTAATCAATACACATCCGCATCGAACCATCCTTCTTCTTAACAAATAACACTGGCGCACCCTAAGGTGATACACTGGGCCAGATGAATCCCTTGTCAAGTAACTCCTGCAACTACTCCTTCAACTCAGGAGGATCCATGCGATAGGGAGGAATGGAAATAGGCTGAGTGCCTAGCAATAACTCAATGCCGAAGTTAATATCTCTGTCGGGCGGCATACCCGGAAGGTCAGCTGGAAAAATATCGGGATAATCCCTCACAACTAGGACTGAATCAACTGTAGGGGTGTTGGCACTAACATCTCTCACATAGGCCAAATAAGCATCACACCTCTTTACAACCATCCGTTGAGCCTTAAGAAAAGAAATGACTCGACGAGGAGTATACTCTAGTGAACCCCTCAACTCTAATCTTGGTAATCGTGGCATAGCCAGGCATAGCCAGCGTCATGATTTTGGCGTGACAATCAAGAAAAGCATAGTGCGGAGATAACCATTCCATACCCAGAATAACGTCGAAATCTACCATGCTAAGTAATAATAAATCAGCCCTGGTCTCAAAACCACTGATAGAAATCAAACATGACCGATATATGCGGTCCACAACAAGAGAATCTCCCACAGGAGTAGAAACATATACGGGGGAACTGAAAAATCCCATGATATCCCCAAATGAGAGGCGAAATAAGATGATACAAATGAATATGTGGAACCTGGATCAAATAATACCAATGTATCCCTATGATAAACGGGGACGATACCTGTGATGATTGAATCGGAAGCAATGGCCTCGGATCGAGCTGGAAGGGCATAGTATCTGGCCTGACCTCCCCCTCTAGGACGACCTCATCATCCCCGAGCTGCCTGAGATGGTGGGACAGCAGCTGAGGCTGGAAGTATCGCTGGGGGACCTGGTGGCAGACGTGGAACCTGATAAATCTCTGGTGGTGCACCCCTCCTAACTCTAGGGCAATCCTTGATCACATGACGAAGGTCACCACATCCAAAACAACCTCTATGAGGGCGTGGCTGCTGCTGCTAACTCTGAACTGGCATGCTGGACTGGCCGGTGATAGCACCTTGAGCAGGAGGCATCTTAGATACTGGTGGTGCATAATAAGGCTCCCGAGGTCTAGGAGGTGCTAGAATACCACTGGCCACTGGAAGAGATGAATGTACAGGGCGACTCACAAAACCCCTACCATAGCATGCTGCTGGTGCACGAGCTCCTGATAAATGACCGTATCTCGAGACATCTTGGCCTCTCTCTCCTCCCTGTCCCGGGCCAACATACTATGAATCCTCCTAGCAATGCTCACGGCTTGCTGGTAAGTAATATCTGTCTCCAACTCTCTGGCCATGCTGGTACGAATGCTGGGGTGGAGCCCCTTAATAAAATGGCAGACTCTCTCTCGTACAGTAGATACCAAAGTTGATGCATGTCGTGCCAAGTCACTGAACCAGACTTCATAATCTGACACGGTCATAGTACCCTAGCGTAGCTGCTTAAACTCCGCACGCCAAGCATCCCTGAGACTCTGACGGACAAACTCCAACAAGAACATATCAGAAAACTGAGCCCCAAGTAAGTGAGGCTGCCTCGTCCGGACTGCTAAGCTCAAAAGCACGCCACCACTGATAGGTTTCTCCTCTCAACTGAAAAGTAGTGAAAGAGACCCCAATCGTCCCCACAATATCCATGGTACGAAAGATGCGATGACACTCCTCAAGAAAACCCAGAGCTTCATCTGAAGCTAATCCGCTGAACTCAGGTGGATGGTACTTCTTGTACTTCTTAAGACGGACCTGCTCAAACTCAGATGCAGTTGCTCTGGCCTTAGGATGAACTGGAGCTGCTGGAGGCATAGGTATATACTCTGGGACCTTCCCCATGTGAACTCTCTACTCAGGGGTACGAGCTACGGGAATCTGTGTCCCTTCCCCGGCCTGTGATGTAGCTGGGGCTATCGGGAGTAGTCTCGCCTGAGACAAAGTACTGAAAGCACTCATGAACTGGGCCAAAGTCTCCTGGAGGGCTGGAGTGATAGTAGGGACCTCCAGTGCCCCTCCATCTGCAGCTGCTGGGGGATCCCCTGCCACTGCTCTAGCCGGTGCTTGTCCCCTGCCCCGACCCCTGCCTATGGTGGCTCTGGCTGGGGGCTCAGGTGCCTGATCGTCGGTACGTCCGGTGAGAGTGCGAACCATCTGTAAGCAAGAATAAAATAGAGTTTAAGAATTTTGGTAGTAGTGATCAGCATGAGAAGGGATTCCAAGAAGTATGATCTTTCTTAACAGTTACATAGACTCTCGGAGAAAAGTACGAACGTCTCCGCACTTACCCGCAAGACTCTAATAAACCGGCTTGTGATGTTGTGACTCCTATGAACCTAGATGTTCTAATACCAACTTGTCACGACCCATTTCTCCCTCCGACTGGGTCTCGTGATGGCACCTAGTCTTAATCGACTAGATAAGCCTATTTGTTCAACAAGAATTTAAGATAACAAGCGAACACAGTAATAAAATGAACTAAAGCCATAATAATACTTTATGCCGCTTGGCATTACAGTTTGCTACACCCAAGACCCGGAATATCATCAATACATCACAAGCTGACTCTACGCCTCAACATGTACAGCTGGAAAGAAACAACCATATAGTATTCTCTACAAGTGCTAACTACACTATGATAGGAAGGGGACTCGGAGATCTGCGGACGCTGCAGATTATACCTCAAGTCTCCCGACACTGGCTGTTGGCTAACGGTGATACTGCGTACTGGGCACTGGATCTGCACATGGGAAAAAAACATGTGCAGAAGGGCGTGAGTACTCCACATTCGGTACCCAGTAAGTGCCAAGCCTAACCCCGGTCAAGTAGTGACGAGGTCAGGTTCAGGCCCTACTGAGGTTTTTGCAAAATAACAGATATAGTGAACACGTAAGTAAAACAGATAATAATTAACAGAAACTTTAAGTAAAGATTAGTAAGAAACGGTATAGTTAAATGCTCAGTTCAACGCAATATATATAAAGTTCAATAAGAAAGGAAAGACACCAATGCAATCTAATATGAGGGAAAGGCTCAGGTCTATGCCCGCAGTCCCTAGGTATACAATGCAGTATGAGGGAAAGGCTCAGGTCTCTGCCCACAATCCCTATGTATGCAATGCAATATGAGGGAAAGGCTCAGGTCTCTGCCCGCAACCCCTATGTATGCAATGCAGTATGAGGGAAAGGCTCATGTCTCTACCTGCAATCCCTATGTATGCAATGCAGTATGAGGGAAAGGCTCAGTTATCTGCCCGCAATCCCTATGTATGCAATGCAGTATGAGGGAAAGGCTCAGGTCTCTGCCCGCAATCCCTATGTAAATACGTAATATAAGGTAAATCTCTAAATAGCATAGTTTAAAGGTTTTACCAAAATAAATTAGAAATTCTGGAGTAAAATCCTTAAATTAGTTTCAAATAATAGTAACGATTGGAAAACCAGTTAGAAATCAATTTACCAAGGTAAAATCTTACGTTATTATGCAGTGCAACCGATAACAGTGATAATAGAATTGAAAATGAGGCATTTTGTAGAAAGATATATGAACTTCTGTGAAAATATACCGTGCACGCGCTCGCCACCTCACGTATACGGGGTTTTATAGCAAAAATCAGTTAAAAATGCGTAAGGAAAATTCCCCAACACAGACTTAGGCAAGCCACTTACATCGAGTGTGCAAAATCAACAGCTAATCACTTTTTTGCCACGCGTATCCAACTCCGGGTGGCCCAAATCTATTCAATTCGATGGTATAATGTAAATATAAATTCAAGGACTCAAAGTAACTAATAAATTCGGAACTAATACGGGAATTTAGAAAAATTGACCAAAATGCCCCTCGGGCCCACGTCTCAGATTCGGGTAAAATTTATATTTTCTGAACCCTTATTCACTCACGAGTCTAACCATATGAAAATCTCTCAAATCGGAGGTCAATTACCCAATCAAAAACCCCAAAATTAGGTCTAAGAAGCTTCTTCAATTTTCCCCAAATTTCAACTCAAAAATTCGAATTTAAGGGTGGAATTTAAGATTAGGAACATGGGAATTGACCTATGGTGTATAGTAATCACTTACCTCGATTACCCAGATGAAAATCCTCTCAAAGATAGCCTTTCCCAAGCTCCCAAAACTCAAAAATGGTGAAAATAGGCTTTAAGCTTCGAAATGGGGTTTTATTATTATGCCCAGTCATTTCTTCAATGCGATCGCGGAACACCAGTCGCGATCGCAGAGGGTAACTTCTCACGCACCCAATTTAAGCCTATGCGATCGCATTACCTGAGCTGCGATCGCGGACCTTCTGAACTTAATGTTATGCGACCGTAGTTGCTTGCATGCGACCGCATAGAGCAAGCTTCCCAGGTTCCCTCAGACCAAATAGCCTTATGCGACCGCGATGGGAGAGGTGCGATCACGGAGGCTGACCTTCCAATGAAGTGCGATCGCGGACACCATAGTGCGATCGCAGAGATCAACCTCATGCCTCCCCCCAACTTACCTTATGCGATCGCGAGGACTGACCTGCGATCGTAGAGAACAACCTACAGCTGAAGGAAAACCAGAAAAACCAGCAAAGGATTTTGGCCTTAAAGTGTCCGTTTGAACACTCGAAACACACCCGAGGCCCCCGGGACCTCAACCAAAACCACCAACTAGTCCAAATACCTTATTCGAACTTGATAAAGCCTTAAAAACACGCTCCATTACATCAAAATCATCAAATAAGCATAGATTCAAGCCTAAGAACTTAGGAATTTCCAAGAATTCACCTCCGACGCCGAACCACGTCTAAACTCGTTCGAATGACCTCAAATTTTGCAAAAAGGTCATAAATTACATTCTGAACCTGCTGTCACTTTTGGAATTCCGTTCTGAGTCCGATATCAAAATCTCATCTATCGGCCGAAATCGCCAAAATTCTAACTTTCGCTAATTCGAGCCTAAATCTATGTCTGACCTCAAAAATACATTCCGAACACGCTCCCAACCCCAAAATCACTCAACGGAGCTAACGGAGTCGACGGATTTCCATTCCGGGTCCGTATTCATACAGCTCCCGCTACAGTCCAATTACTAAGGTCAAAGCTAACCTTAAAGAACTATATGTCCAAAAACACTCCAATTTTTCATCACTCAACGCTCCGACTCGTTCTATTAACATATTAAGACATGGGAGGAACAATTATCAGTGAAACGGGGTGCTAACTCTCAAAACGACCGACTAGGTCGTTACAGAGATCATTTGAATTAAATATAAAAGTAAACTTATTAAGATGTGAATAACGGCTATAGACTAACCCTATTAATTCTATTTTGGGTCGTGGCCAAATTCTTTTGAGAGCACTTTTTTAGCCCCGTAACATACATACTATGTTATCTAAGTGGACTTTATATTTTATTAAATTCATTCCTCTAATGATGTAAGTCATGTGTTAAATTAAAAAATTTATGTGAACTCTACTTCTATATATAAGTTATTAAGTCAAATCTCACGAATTTGAGTCATGAATTCTTTTAGCTTGTTCTGAAGTCATGTATCAGCAATAACGGAAATAGGCCTTCAATATATTAATGAATTTCATTGGGTAATTTTGTTAAGTTGAATTACTTATGTTCGTTAAACGTCGTATTTTTTCCAATCAAATTGCCCTTATGTTTTAGTTAAGCTATTCTTCGCCATAAAGTATTTCTTGTTCCGGGCCATATAATGTTTTTTGGTCATTAAATTAATAAACTCATTTATTGTTTCTTTTATGTATGTAATTAATGTTTATATAGTTCATTAGTCACCAAAATGATCAAACTAGATTGTTTAAACTACTCACGTACATAAATTCTTTAGATATTTATTTTATGTGTGCACTTATGTTTATATAGTTTGTTAGTCGCCAAAGTGACCAAACTAGTATGTTAATGAAATTACGCATACATAAATTGTAGTTTATCCATGAAATTAATGACATTCATATGATTGAAAATAAATGGATAAATTAATTTTCACTATTGCTAGAACTTAAGGATTTACCCAAATGTGGATCAATTATTCTATGAATTGTGAATATGATGAGGTAAATTAATATTCTTTAGTCAAATATATATTGTCTGTCCAAAGATGTCATATATGTTTGGTAAAAAATATTTAATTACCTATTAAAGACTAAATGACATTTAAATTATGATAGTGTGTCATTGTATTTACCCAAAGGAGAATTGCGATATACTTTTTGTAACGACCTGATCGGTCGTTTTGAGCTCTAGTGCATCGCTCAGCAGTTTGAGGACATGAGTAGTTTCCTTTCAGGTAATATGACTCGTAGGCGTGGTCGGAGTTGAATTTCGGGAAGTTCGGAGTCAAATTGGAAAGAAATTTCTAATTTCAGAAGCCTTAAGTTGGAAGAATCGACTAAGATTGGAATTTTGAGTAAACAACCTCAGAATCAGGATTTGAAGGTTCCAGTAGGTTCGTATGATGATTTCGAACTTGGGCGTATGTCCGGATCGGGTTTTGGATGACCCGGGAGCGTTTCGGCGTATATTGTGGAAGCCACCATTTTAGAAGAAATTTCCTAAGTCAGGGTTGAAGCGCATTTCAGTGATATTGATGTCCGTTTGGGATTCTGAGTCTGGGAATAGCTCTATGTGGTGATTCTGGAGTTGGGAGTGTGATCGGAAGTGAATTCGGATGTCTGTAGGTTATTTTGAAGTCATTTGGCTAAAGGTAGAAATTTGAAGGTTTTTGAGAAATCCGACCGGAAGTGAAAATTATGATATCGGGGTCGGAATGCAATTCCGAAAGTTGGACCAGGTCCGTAATATCGAATATGACTTGTGTGCAAAATTTGGGGTCAATCGGATGTGATATGACGGATTTCGGCATTGAATGTAGAAGTTAGAAATTTCAAAGTTCATAAGGCTTGAATTGGAGTGCGATTCGTGGTTTAAGCATTGTTTGATGTGAATTGAGGCCTTGAGTGAGTCCGGGGGATGTTATGGAAGAGTCTTGTGATTGGATGGGGTCCCGGGGGCCTCGGGTGGATTTCGGGTGGTTAACGGATCAAAACATGGAGTTGGAGGAAAGCTGAGGTTGCTGTCATCTGGTGTGACCGCACCTGCGAGGTTCTGGCCGCAGGTGCGGCTGTTGTATCGCAGGAGCGGAAAAGGGGAGACTTGGCTGAGGGCAGCAGGTGCGGGGTTATTTCCACACCTGTGGATACGCAGATGCTGTTAAGGAAACGCAGGGGCGGAGCCAGGCTGGGAAAGAGGAGACCACACGTGCGGAGGATTTGGGCGCACCTGCGGGAGCGCAGGTGCGGGCTAGAGACCGCAGGTGCGGAAGTGCTGGAGGCAGTGTGTGTTTTAAAAACGGGAAATTTAGCCATTTATCTCATTTCTTTCAATTGTCTTGGACGATTTTGAAGAGCTCAAGGAGGGATTTTCATCAAGCAACACAAGGTAAGTGATTTCTTCCCATTCCTAAGCTAAATATGTGATCTTACATGGAATTAGACATGGAAAGTAGTAGGAATTTGAGATTTTGAGGGGAAGACCTAGAATTTGGTATTTTGGATTTTTTCCACGAATTTGAGCATGAAATTGAGAGCAAATCATATATTGGAGTTAGAAAAGTCATGGGTAATCTTTATGTTCGAATAATTTAGGAATCCGGGCATGTGGGCCCGAGGCAATGTTGTCAATTCTTCAAGCAGAGTTGGGAATTTATATAATCTGAATGGTTATGTGTATTTGAGTATATTTTCATTGGTTTGCCCGTTATATGGATAGTTTCGGGGCATTGTTCATCAATTGGAGTCGTCGGAAGGGCTTGGAGGCCGGTTATGAATCTTCGGAGCGAAGTCAGTCTCCTTTCTAACTTTGTGAGGGGGAATTGTTCCCATAGGTTGGTTAACTAATTGTATAAGTGCTACTATTTGCAGGGGCTACGTACATACGAGGTGATGGGAGTCCGTGCGTAGCTACTATCATGCTTGTGTCTGGGTAGTCTAGGACCCACTAGCATGCCTTATTTGTACTTGTGACCTTGCCCGTAATGTAAGATTGTCACTACTATCGGATTAGTAATTGAATACCTAAGAATGGTTAGAGTTTACTTGTTTATCATTTAGAAAGAGAATTGATTCTTCCGTGGATAATTGTGTTCCTGATAAATTTATAATATTTAAACCTTATTAAATTTGGCAAATGAATTTCCAGAAAAAGTTTTAAATACTATCTTCGTGTTCCTTAAAGGATACTTTTACCGTTTCCCTGAATAACTGCTTTTTCTGATAAAAATGTGGATTTGTTGTGTGAATGTGTGTATCTATGGGTACCTGAGTCACATGTATGATTCGCGATCAAGATAACTCTATTATTTATATATGACCCCGTCGCATGATCGATTCGTGCGCTGAGAAAAATAGATGCATCTATGCTTCGAGCCGTTCGACCTTTCGGTAGTGCACATTTTATTATTGTTGGTCCGCGTCGTTCGACCCTCAGCATTTCTTGCGCATGATAATTGATGCGTACTTTCTAAAATTATTACCTGCTTATTGGCGTGTAAATTATAAATTGTCAACTGAAATGACGAAGATTTAAAGTGTTAAATGTGAAAGAAGTTGATATTTCTTATCTCTGATTTTATTAAGTTGCCTATGATATTCATGCTTAGTGTCTCACTTGATTATACTAAATTGACCTCTAGCAAGTGTTAAATTTGACCTCTCGTCACTACCTCTCTGAGGTTAGGCGGGATACTTACTAAGTACACGTTGTTTTTGTAATTATGCTACACTTGATGTGCATCTTTATTGCACAAGTACTTTCATAGCGATGTGGCTTACTTGGAGACTTAGGCGAGTTGTATCATCCGGAGACGACCCGCAGCCAATAGAGTTTGTATTGTACCTTATTTTCATATTCCTTGTCCGATCTGTATTTCGGACAAGCGTTGTAGTATCTGTAAAATTCTTAGAAATTTGCTCATGCACTTGTGTCACCGGATTCTAGGATGTGTTTGGGATTTAATTTAATAAATTGGATTATTTATGTGCCGTATTTATGAGAGAATTTTCATTCACTTATTATGTAATAAACTGAAAGGTAACGATTTCAATAATGTTAAAACGGGAATTTAATTCAACTAATAAATGATTGGCTTGCCTGACAGTGGTGTCTTGCGCAATCACGACCTCATGGATTTTGGGTCGTGACACTTTTATTGTTTTACTGAATCCATATTGATTTGTGAGCATGTATTATCTATTTTGCAGCTATTCCTCTTCATTCGCATTCTTCATCTATTATTGTGTTCAATGGATTGAACTTCTCTGAATGGCATGAACAAGTCCAGTTCCACTTAGGTGTGATGGATCTTGACTTGGCTCTGATGAATGATAAGCCTACTGCCATTACTGATACGAGCAGTGCGGATGAGAAGTCATTCCATAAAGCTTAGGAACGATCTAACAGGCCAAGCCTTATGTTTATGCGGATGAGTATTTCAAAGCAACTAATGTCTCTACCCTTATCTACTTCGTTTCCTTTCGGGATAAGCTCTGCCCCTTTAAATCTCAAGACTAAGCTCTGTCTTGTTAGCATCATACTATTGCATTTTCATGGGCTGAAATATCGCCAACCTATACGAAGGCGTCACCGTTCAGAGGCACCATCTTCATGGCCCGAGAACATCATATCATGGCCTGAGGATCTCATTTTATCAGTTTGCATATCATTATTCAAAGGCATCATGGTTCGGAGGCACCATCCTCATGGCCTGAGAACATCATTTAATAGTATGTTAATCACGCATCAAGCGACTCATGGCCCAGGACATCATGGTCTAAGGACGTCATCCTCAACCGTCCAAAGACAACATTCATAGTCCAATGGGAATCTGCATCATGTTTAAATTACGCACAATATGTGCTTGTTATTTGTTTGCAGGAAATCCGGCTAGGAACAGCCAGGCAGGCAGGATTGGACCGCTCCAGTTCTCCTAACTACCCCATAAACCATTTTTGCTCACCTTTCTTTGCACCTTGCATCTGTCCTTATAAAACGTCACTGGTATACTTCGCTGGTGACTCCCGAACTACATACGACCTGATTCCTGTAATACCAGGGATATGTAGGCAACTCAAGGACCAGGGTGCGGCCTAAATCTTTCATACTATCTCCATTCTGTCAAAATTGGTCATCATATATTTACCCGACAACTCTTTCATCCTTCCCAGGTAAAGAGGGGCAGCTGTTGATACCCATTTTTTTCTCAAATTATTTTCAAAACAACATATCTACTTTCAAAATCACTCTTTGCAGTAATTGATATTTTTCCATAATTTTCCATATTTTTATCAAATTATTTTCTTGTTTATTTACTATTTTATGTTCCATAATTATTCATAATTATGCATAAATGATGTTATAAACAATTTCAAGTCATTCTCTTACTCAATATGTTATTTATATCCTATTTAATTCTATTAGGATTTAATTATTTCACAAATTAGCCAATATCTGCATTATTTAGTTAATTTAAGCAATTTTTGCAAATATAGCACAAATATGCATTTATACATTTTTAAATAAATAACTAATCTTTTTTATATTTTTATAGTAGTTAATTATCTTAATTTTCATTTATTTGGTTTTAATTTCATTTTTGCACAATTACTAGCTATTTTAATTAATTAATTAATTATCCTATTCAAATTGGGTATTTACATTTAAATTATTTCTATTTAAATTCTAGCCAAATTCTAAACCCAACCTCACCGGACCATTTAGCCAAATTAACCCAGCCCAACTAAATAATCCTACCCGGCCCAACCCCGCGTTTGGTCTGAATCGTTGATCACACAAGATCAACGGTCCAGACTTAACTTACCTTAATTAATCCCAACCCCCCCCCCACTGACCCCTTATTCTCCCAATCTCATTGTCTCTCTATCTCTCTCTGTGACTCTCTAGCTCCCTCGAGAAGTTTCCTTGACTTCTCTCCTCTGATGGGCTCTGTTCACCTTCTCTGGCCGATTCTCCCACCGGAAATTATGGTCCTTCATCACCTCCAGGCTACCTACCCACTTTGCACCGGTCCAGTGATACTCTAGGGCTATCAGGCAAACCTGGAGCGGTCCAACTCATCTCCCATGGTCCCATGCCATTTTCCGGCCTCCCCGGCCGTCTGAGTAAGGATTACCACCTGTTTCAACTTAAGCCGGTGCCATCTTTGAGGTTCTTCCTATTTCTCTGGGTTCTACGAAACCCTAACCCTATGTCTTTCAATTTATCCTAGATCTACTCTAGATATACAGTATTATGAAGATTCTTTCTATGATTTCTCTGAAAAAACGTTTATCTTTAAACGATCTTTCAATCTCAAAAACTAGGGTTTCACAAACGCCTTTTGAAAAATGATTTTTAATTCTGCTTTTAATATTATTCTATGCTTTCTCTGTTATATGATTGATTCAAAGTTTCTTTCACTTTTTGGTTCACTGAAACGCCCAATTTCCTTTTTAGGGTTTGAGTTCGTCTTGTCTGCTATATCTGTATGCTTCTTCTGTACTCTCTACGTGCTCTATGCTTCTTACTCTAATTCATGGTTGGGTTTTCTGAATCTCTATTATTCCTCTTGCTTGGGGTTTCTCTAATTTTTTGTGCTATTTTTTATCAAGTCTGATTATTGGTTTAACGATTGTTTGTCTGATACTCTCTACTGACTCTGTGTATCTCTTTGCATAGCTGTGATATTTTCCTCGAACCCATGACTTTGTATGCTCTGTACTGATTTTTCAAAATATTTCCTTACTTATGTGATACTTTCCTTGATTATACTTGATTCCCTGTGATTTTTATTGCATTCGAGATTGCCTCGACTAATTTTCAAAATTAAAATCATACTTTGCCTTATGAATATGCTACCAGTTTTATGTGCTATGTACTTGGCCTCTATTATGTGCTACATGATTTTACTATCCCTATTATAGTAAAATCAGTCTTATAGTTGATTCATTTCCCTTATTTAACTCTGATTGTCCAGTTTGAACTTGACTCCCTAATTAAAGGGAGTCCAGGTCCTTAATTGATATTGATTGAGTACTATTTCCATAATTATGTTAGACTAGTTACTCCTTACCTTATTTCTTTACTCGTTTTCAGAATTATAAATACTTTACTCTCTTTAGCATAAGAGGAGGATATACATATGAACCCATGCACATAAAGCACACTGATATTGTTCTGAATTCTCTCTTGCTTTCATACACAATCTCTCTTGCTCCTCGTATTAGTTACTGACTACTCATTCGGCTGAAAGCCAAGACTGAGTAATTATTGCTGCTCTTTTGCTTTGCATACCATTGTCCTATTGCTCTACTTCTCTGCACATTGCTATTTTATTCTCACTCTTGACTGGTATGTTTCTAGTTTAAGGTTACAGTACCCAAAACAACATGTTTCAGTTCCTATTAAGATTTTTGTTATTCTTTTTGTGCTTCTACTTATGGTTCTACTGTTTACCCTGTAACTAGCATGTCTATGTGATTTCCTTCCCCCCTTAGTCTAATATGTCTGTTGTTTTCCTGGTGTGATTCATTAAGATTTTTCCCGATTCCTGTAACTAGCATATCTATTTGTTCTATGTGACTACCCTTCACCTTCAGTTCAGCATGTCCAGTACTACTCCTATATGTTTTCATTATGAATCTTCCTTACCCCTAACATTATAAACATGCACCTATAATACCTAGCTATTATGCAATCCTAATCCTGGACCTAATTTCTGAATCTGTTTGACACCCTCTCAATCTAATGTTGTTGGATTACTGGCATGTACACTCTGTGATAACTATGTTAGGACTATTTAAATCATGTAACCCTACTCTGAGTTCTACTTGTGTGCAAGCCTGTTTCCACTATGTGGCTTATTTGTCCCCAGTTCCCCCTATCCCTGTTTGTGTTCATTCCCTGAACTATGTATGTTCTGAATTGCTGATTGTCCTGTTTCTTTCCTCTTCAAACTAGTTGTCATAAAACAAACTTTCATGTTGTTCTCTGAAGCTATTTTCAAAACAGTTATTTCAAAAACCACTTTTCAACTCAATTCTCTTAAAATTATAAGCACATTTCACTACTCTTAGTCTCTAAGTTCATCCCCCTTCGTGTGAGCACTGCCTTGGGGACCATTTGAGTACCCATTGAACTCTGACACACAAGGTTGTCATTCCACACTGCACTTACTCATTCCTGGCTAGGGAACTTGGGTGTGAATACTTCGTGGGATCCCCTGAGGTCCTTAGGAACTCCGACGCACCTGGGATACAAAGGGTCAAGGCATATGGCATGTTTGGATCTGGATACTTGGGCCCACTGTTAGGCTCCCTATAGTGTAACTTCTTACTTTTTTTATTATTCATTTGTATGTAATAATTAATTGTAAAAATAACTCTGGGAGTTGGATAGTGAAATGGGAGGGGTTATGCATCCTTAGTATAATTACGGGTAGAGAACATGCTTATAGGGTTTATTTTACCTATGTGTGCAATAGTCACATGTTTAGGAATATTTTCCATACATGCATTAGATAACATGCCTTAGGTCTATTTATTTCAGTATCTCATCTTACTCATCATGTTCGTAGTAAGAGACTGTTATAATTGCTGCATCATCTTTGCAAATGCCTCACTTGGAAATCCTGTTCGTAATTAAATAACTATAAAAACAAATGTTGTAAGGTTACTACCTCTGCATGTTCACAATAACTATCTCTAGACATCTTGTTTAGGTTAAGCCATAGCATCAATTGTCAATATTTGCATTAGAGACCATGCTACTTTAGGGCTTTAATTATCAACATGTTCATGTTATCTATGCCAAATTCATGTGTTAAAACATACTTTATTGGCCGCTTAGAAATCATGTGCTAGGTTCAGTAACTTAACAAATTGCGCTTTTGTATTTACTGTTTCAAGTCAAAAGGACTTGTGATAAGCAAATCTCGCTAAAATAAGTTTCGATTACTGAAAATGTTTGTGCATTTAAAAAACATCATGCATAGGTTTGCCTACTCAACATTCTGCCTGTATTTAGATATCATGCTTCGTAGGAATTGCATCCATACTTGTTTAAATACCCACTTCTCTACCACACTAAGTCTAAACAGGCTCCTCCTGACTATTCACTATTTCCTGAGGTTAAAACAGGACGATTGGAGTATTTCTACACACTTGGGCAAGCCTTAGGTATCAACATTAGTAAAACTAGACACTGTTTTCTCTGTGCATAACTTAGCTAATTGCAGATAAGAATTCATAGTTTAAAACTGACCAGGTTACTTCTTCTAAAACTCAGTAATTAATTTGTCCCGTTATTGTATTCGCATATAGCCATCTTGTCTTAGGTTATGAAATTTGAGACCTCTTTGTGTTTGAGTCGTGCTAATCATGTGTATTGACTTGTAGAGGGATATGTGAGCCTCATATCTGCTTCTGTGTGTGCCCTATATTTTGCAATCCTAACTGTTTTATTTGTCGCTTAGAATTTTTCCCTTTAAACCTAGGGGTTCAGCCAAGTACCTACCCTGTAGGAATAGTAGTCCTAACCTCCTCCAGGACTGATAGGATGGGATGGGTAAGAGCACGCAATAAGCTTCGTGACCAACACACGCTCTAAATACCTTCATGGGGTGGGACGGGTAGAATATGGTTATGATGACTGGTGCCCTAATACCACGTGTAGCTCTGCCTATCGGGTATTGCATTGATGTGATCCATATTACTTTAAACCTAGGACATCTTTTCTCAAATATTTACTTTGGATTTCTTTCAAATTCTAATGAACTCCCATACTTGTTTGAAATCCCCTCTTATATGAGTCGTACTTGTTATTTGCTTATTGTCCGAATTCACACAAAAAATACAAATTTCGCCGGGAGCCACAGTTGTGGATCCTGAGGGGTGCCTAATATCTTCCCCTTGGGATAACTTCAAGCCCGTACCCAATCTCTGGTAATGCAAACTAGTCTTATGAGTTAACTAATCTAGGTGTCATGACGCACCATAAAAATTGTTAGGTGGCGACTCTTCTTTTAACCTTCAAAAGGAGTTGTCTAAAATGTCATAAACCCGATCTCTCCGCTTTGAAAAAAGGGGGCGCGACATATGGCGCGTGATGTTTTACATGCGTAGTTGATTGGGGATGTTGTTGTCGCCCTGCAGAAAGATATTATGTTGTTCCATCTCAGTAGTTGTGTTTATGAGAGCCTTGAGGCTATGCTCAGGTAGTTATGATGCTTACGATTGGTTATCGCGCGGTGTGAATGTTATGGTAGGATGCTCGCCCATATGTCGGGGCAATGAGTGACTTGAGGGAAGGTCTTCTCAGAGCGTGGAAATTTTAGAATTTTAGCTCCGGCTGAGGAAAGGCAATTGGACTATAAATGGTCAGGTTTGGGTTGACAAAGTAGTAAGACTTGGTGTTTTCAAGTAAGGTGGAATATTCACATGTGATGTGATGTCGTCGTCTTCGATCGAATAAAATGTGTTAAGTTTGCCAGTGCTATAGTTTCTTCGGTTGCATGTGGTCAGAGTATTGTGAAGAAGTATTGAAGAAACGGCTGTCAGAGATTGCGGTTTGCGGTGGTTCAGTATTGAATAAGTATTGCTAATGAAGGCAGCTCGAGAAAGATGATCTTCATAGAGTTTGAAGTTGTGGCGACCTACTGGTTTAAGTGCTACAGAGAATTATATTGAATTGAGGCAACAACTGGGCGGCATTCGATGAAAGAAGGCATGTGAGAAGTGTTAGGAAGTGGTTCCATTTCTATGAGGCCAGGTGTAAGAAGCGAAAGTCACGTAGTTCCTTAAAGGAGTGAGTTAACTAAAGTGGGAGAGTGGCAGCGTAGCATATGAGTTCGGTGGTAAGATAGCTGCCTATCTTGAGGAGAAGTTTAGAGTGATTTGAGAATTTTAGTGGACGGTGGTTGGGTCCACGAGCTTAAATTGAAATGTTGGTTATTTCGGCGGAAGGGTGGATACAATAGAGAGGAGTTGTTAGGTAAAAAGAAGGATGCAATATGGCGTTGAATTTGGAGATATTTTCGCGCATTTAATAGATGTCCATGAGGAGCGGACGGACTAGTAAAGTTGGTAAATGAATAAGGGCGTAGGATGGGGTATTGATGTCGTAGAGATTGTGCAGTGCAGCATCGTTGGAAGGTGTCAGTTGGTAATTTCCACAGGTGGGTTATCTCCTATGGGCAGGTTAGCGGTCGTGTGGTTGGCAAGTTTCTGCGAGGAATTCTAGTGGCTATTTGGTAGGAGACTGAATACGTGAATGATGCTAGAGAGTTTGAGTAATCATGGAATGCTAACAGGAGAATTTAGTGGAATTTGACGGTTTGGTTGAGCAAAATCATGTCAGCATGAAGAAAGAATTTCACTGGGGACCAGAGGGGTGCAAGGAGTAGCTCCAGGCTAAGTGGGAGAGTCCCACCGCATGCAATTGGGCTGCAGGATTATCTTCTCATGGAGTTGCGGATTATCGGCGTATTGGCAAGTTATTACAGATAAAGGGAAGGAAGTAAAATGGTAATTGTGCATGGGATTTGATAAATGTGTGAAAACGTTGGCCCTATTGGACAAGGGTTAGGCTTTGGAAGATTCAAAATTTATGCTTAATGCATAGGCGAGTTATAAGGGCAGTGACTCAGTCACGTGCTTCATTGAGGGGGTGTTCATGTGCTAGAAGATCCTTGGAGTCGATTGTGTTCGGGTCTAAGTCAGAGTGGGTGACTCTCAATAGTGGTACTAATGAATTCAAAATTTAAGAATGCGGTGTTTAAGGGTTTCAGGCAGCAGTATAATTAAGAATCGAGCTTTTGCAGCGCAATTTTTGAGAAAGCGAAAATGGTTGGGGTGTTCTATGTTATTTCAGCGTGCAGGATAGTATCGGAGTAAGGAGAGAAAATAAACTCCGGGTTGTAGAAAGGTTATCAAAAGGGGTATATCAGTCGAAGTTGTGAATGCGCACAAGGAGGGTAGGAGACGGTTTGTGGGATTGAGACAGCATGGTCTCGTGGATCAAGGCCACTCAGGATGAGTGAGGATTGAGTTCGTTATGTGTTAAATAGAGTTACTATTATTTTTGAGACAATTAAGGATAATTAAAAAAAAATAGATTGGTTAGCCATGGTTGAAATGGCACATGTACGGCAGTGATCAGTTCTTTCAGTGTGATTAGGTTATGCAGGTGTGTGTGTGAGGTATGTCGGCGGCCGTAATAGATTTTATTTGGAAGCATTCAAGTATTATGGCTTGTCAGGTGTAGGCGTATCCCGGAAGGATTAAGGTGATATAGGCTATTCCTTGAGGAATTGCCTGTCTGTGATTCTGAGAATTTACTTGTGTGTTGTTATGGTTCTCTTGAATTGAGGTAAGTAAAAAGGTTTCTATATGATGAAGTGTGCACCCTATTAATGGTTCAGGAGTCATGATGGAATTCTTGTGCTATTTCATATTGCCATGTCAGGTGCAGTAAGTAGTAGGGAATTGGAAGTAAGGATCGAGATTGTGGTTCGGTGTTAACAAGAATGGCATGAGCTCGGATGAGTGAGGAAAAGGGATTTGAATGTTTAGAGTAAGCTGGTGTTGTCTTCAGTTTCACCTGAGATCGGTGTTTGATGAAAGAGGCTTTGTATCCTGGTTATGGGTTCTTGGTTTGTTTTACAGCATTAGTGTGGTAAGTGGTGTGGATGTGCAGACATATTACCTTGTGTGGAAGGTCGTGAGAGTGTGACCATGGGAAGATTGTATAAGTGTGACTTGTAGTCACCTGTTTGATTGAAGATTTAGACCAAGTTTAAGGAAGTGTAATGTTGCTTCTTTGAGAATTTATGCCTGGAAGGCGTTCAGTTCATCTTTGTTGTGGGTTGTGGGGTGTTGTCCCGGCTATGATGGTGATTCTTTTGTGTTATGGGAGAATTGGGTTATTATGGACCCGGGTAAGGCTATCAGTCTAGTGCAGTGAGAGCAGAATCGACTTGATCGATTCAAATATGGTTACGGGCTCCATGTGAGTCAGGTGTGTTCATTTCAGTATAGTGCTTCTCAAGGAGGGGTGTTGGAATATCAGATGTTGTTCCGTCTTCGTCAAATCCATGTAATGTTCTGTTGTGTCGTGTGAGTTGTGAAACGGCTTGATAATTTCTTATGTGGAGAGATTCAGCATAATGATGGCATTATGTGAGCAGAATAGCTCTTCAGATTCAGCGTATATATGTCGCACCCCAGCTGTGCTCGAGTTCTGTAGCGTACGGCTCTATCAATCTCCCCAGGATGGTATTATGCACTTAGCGTGCTTGTGACCGATATTCGATATTTTTGTGATAATGAGTAATTTAGCTCGGTGTGTATCTCCTTATGTAAATTTCACGATGGGATCGGGTGGCACGCCGCCACATGTATGTTATTTGGATCGGGTTGCAAGCCGCAACTGTGTGATGTTGAGTATGGTTCCCTATAATTATTTTCTTGTGTTTTACTTCCTATTTTCTGAAGAAAGTTCATAATTGTAACGTTAGTCGAGTAGTCCCTTCCTGAGTTATTTCCTTATGTATCATGTTCGAGTTGTGGCCTATTGGTGCATTGTGGCATCGTGTGAGGCTGTTGGTCATGTCTGGGGTGATTGGTTGTCTGAGCAGTTCATACTGGGTGAGACGAGATTTATGGATCAAGGATCGGTGCGATAAGATTATGTGAAGTATATTACAGGACAATTACCATTATTTGGTTAGTAATGAGATGGTGATTTTAGTCAAGAGGAAAGATTCAATGTTTGGTCAACTCTGCAGTAGGTTGTGAATTTCTGCACACCTCCTCCGTTGTGGTGGTATCGTCAGCATCATAGCAGGATGTATATATATCATAAGGTGAATTGGGAGCACCAGATTCGTGGGATTTTGGCTATTAAGGCTCAGTGAATGTCGTTGTGGTTAGATGATGAATTATGCGGTGCATGGTGCTAATTCAGCAAAGGTATGCAGTCATGTTATGGTACATTGTGGGGTAGTTGATTCGGTGTTCATATATTGGAAACAGGCCTGGCAGAGAATTTCAGGTGTTGGAACTGGGTTCTGAGCTTATTGTATGGATGAAGGAGGATATCTTCAGGTTTGATCAAGCTAATGTGCTCAACTGGATTGTGGTAGCACGGGCAGGTGCACGAGGTGTTAAACAGTGATTTCAGACAACTCCGGAGCAGTTCTTAGCACGTTCGAGGACGAACGTATATTTAAGTAGGAGAGAATGTGATGACCCGACCGGTCGTTTTAAGCTCTAGCGCGTCGTTCAGCAGTTTGAGGACATGAGCAGCTTCCTTTCAGGTAATATGACTCATAGGAGTGGTCACAGTTGAATTTCGGGAAGTTCGGAGCCAAATTTGAAAGCTAATTCTCATTCCTGAACCCTTAAGTTAGAAGAATCGACTAAGATTGGACTTTTGAGTAAATGACCTCAGAATCAGGATTTGAAGGTTCCAGCAGGTTTGTATGATGATTTCGAACTTGGGCGTATGTCCGGATCGGGTGTTGGATAACCCGGGAGCATTTCGGCGTATAATATGGAAGCCATCATTTTAAAAGAATATTTCTAAGTCTGGGTTGAAGTGCATTTCAGTGATATTGATGTCCGTTTGGGATTCTGAGTCTGGGAATAGCTCTATATGGTGATTATGGAGTTGGGAGCGCCATTGGAAGTGAATTCGGATGTCTGTAGATTATTTTGAAGTCATTTGGCTAAAGGTAGAAATTTGAAGGTTTTTGAGAAATCTGACCGGAAGTGGAAATTTTGATATCAGGGTAGGAATGCGATCCCGAAAGTTGGATCAGGTCCGTAATGTCGAATATGACTTGTGTAAAAAAGTTGGGGTCAATCGGACGTGATATGATGGGTTTCGGCCTTGAATGTAGAAGTTGGTAATTTCAAAGTTCATAAGGCTTGAGTTGGAGTGAGATTCGTGGTTTTGGCATTGTTTGATGTGATTTGAGGCCTCGAGTGAGTCCGGGGGATGTTATGGGACTGATTCGTGTGATTGGATGGGGTCCCGGGGGCCTCGGGTGGATTCTGGGTGGTTAACGGATCAAAACTTGGAGTTGGAGGAAAGCTAAGGTTGTTGTCATCTGGTGTGACCGCACCTGCGAGTTTTTGGCCGTATGTGTGGTTGTCGTGTCGCAGGAGAGGAAAAAGGGAGACTTGGCTAAGGTCAGCAGATGCGAGGTTGTGCGGAGCCAGGCTGGGAAAGAGGAGACCGCACATGCGGAGGATTTGGGCGCACCTGCGGGAGCGCAGGTGCGGGCTAGAGACCGCAGGTGTGGAAGTGCTGGAGGCAGTGTGTGTTTTAAAAATGGGAAATTTGGCCATTTCTCTCATTTCTTTCAATTGTCTTGGACGATTTTGGAGAGCTCAAGGAGGGATTTTCATCAAGAAACACTAGGTAAGTGATTTCTTCCCATTCCTAAGCTAAATATGTGATCTTACATAGAATTAGACATGGAAAGCAGTAGGAATTTGAGATTTTGAGAGTAAGACCTAGAATTTGGTATTTTGGATTTTTACCACGAATTTGAGCATGAAATTGAGAGCAAATCATATATTGGAGTTAGAAAAGTCATGGGTAATCTTCATCTTCGACAAATTTAGGAATCCGGGCACGTGGGCCCGAGGCAATGTTGTCAATTCTTTAAGCAGAGTTGGGAATTTATATAATCTGAATGGTTATGTGTATTAGAGTATACTTTCATTGGTTTGCCCGTTATTTGGATAGTTCCGAGGCATTGTTCATCAATTGGAGTCGTCGGAAGGGCTTGGAGGCCGGTTATGAATCTGCCGAGCAAGGTAAGTCTCCTTTCTAACTTTGTGAGGGGGAATTGTCACCATAAGTTAACTAATTGTATAAGTGCTACTATTTGTGGGGGCTACGTACGTACAAGGTGATGGGAGTCCGTGCGTAGCTACTATCATGCTTGTGTCCGCGTAGTCTAGGACCCACTAGCATGCCTTATTTGTACTTGTGAACTTTCCTGTAATGTAAAACTGTCAATATTATCGGATTAGTAATTGAATACCTAAGAATGGTTAGAGTTTACTTGTCTTAATCATTTAGAAAGAGAATTGATTCTTCCGTGGATAATTGTGTTCCTGATAAGTTTATAATATTTAAACCTTATTAAATTTGGCTAATGAATTTCCAGAAAAAGTTTTAAATACTATCTTCGTGTTCCTTAAAGGAGATTTTTACCACTTCCCTGAATAACTGCTTTTACTAATAAAAATGTGGATTTGTTGTGTAAGATGTGTATCTATGAGTACCTGAGTCGCATGTATTATTCGCGATCAGGATAACTCTATTATTTATATATGACCGTGTCGCATGATCGATTCGTGAGCGGGGAAAAAATAGATGCATCTATGGTTCGAGCCGTTCGACCTTTCGACAGTGCACATTTTATTATTGTTGGTCCGCGTCGTTCGACCCTCGGCATTTCTTGCGCATGATAATTGATGTGTACTTTTTGAAATTATTACCTGCTTATTGGCCTGTGAATTATAAATTATCAACTGAAATGATGAAGATTTAAAGTGTTAAATGTGAAAGAAGTTGATATTTCTTATCCCTGATTTTATTAAGTTGCCTATGATATTCATGCTTAGTGTATCACTTGATTATACTAAATTGACCTCTAGCAAGTGTCAAATTCGACCTCTCGTCACTACCTCTCTGAGGTTAGGCGGGATACTTACTGAGTACACAATGTTTTCGTACTCATGCTACACTTGTTGTACATCTTTATTGCACAGGTACTTTCACAGCGATGTGGCTGACTTGGAGACTTAGACGAGCTGCATCATCCGAAGACGACCCGCAGCCGACAGAGTTTCCCTCAGATTGTATTGTACTTTATTTTCATATTCCTTGTCGGATTTGTATTTCGGACAAACGTTGTAGTATCTGTAAAATTCTTAGAAATTTGCTCATGCATTTGTGTCACCGGGTTCTAGGATGTGTTTGGATTTAATTTAATAAACTGGATTGTTTATCTATCGTATTTATGAGCGAATTTTCATTCACTTATTATGTAATAAACTGAAAGGTAACGATTTCAAAAATGTTAAAACAGGAATTTAATTCAACTAATAAATGATTGGCTTGACTGACAGTGGTGTCTGGCGCCATCACGACCTCATGGATTTTGGGTCGTGACACTTTTATTGTTTTACTGAATCCATATTGATTTGTGAGCATGTATTATTTATTTTGCAGCTATTCCTCTTCATTCGCATGCTTCATCTATTAACAAAACACAAGATTACAACTCAACTAAGGACACACATAGACTCGCAGTGGAACTGGTCCGTAGTGGAGTTGGACACACTTGAGACTTCAATGCTAGATCAGATCTTCAATGCTTGAGAGAATATTAGTAAATGCTCAAGTGTAGTTGTTGTTGCCTTAAACCATACTATTATACTTCAAAGACATCCCAAGAATGATTTCTATTCTTGGTTGGTACACGCCTCTTCCCAATGGGAAGTGACTGTTGCACTGTTTCTGCACTGTAGCGTGCACATTTGTAGGTAGTCACTTCTTGTAGTTGCTTTCTAGTTGTAGAGTTGACTTGTACTTCTGTCAGGGAAACATCAAGGGATCAGGTCCTTAAACTGTTTCTTGTCAATCCAAAAGTACACTGCCAAGATTACTTTTAGTTCGTTGTTGAATGAATGTACCATGCATGCACAGGTCCTCTATCTGGTTCTATAGAGAAAGTTTTTTAGATCATCAAAACATAAGACTCAGAGACCTTAAGCCCATCACCGTGGTTTTAAATATTTTCGTTGTCACTAGATCTGTTTTACCTTTACTTGAATTTACTGTTGTCGAAATGAAAGTATAGGATTTGATAAGAAACAAAATGCCCTATATTGTTTTAAAATATTTTCTACGAGTATATACGGATTACAGAGACAAGTATAAATGTGAGTAGACAGTGAAGGATCCTGTAGCTAACGGCGGGTTCGTTAGACCTGGTGCACCTTGTAATTACCGATTACCGTTACAGTCCTCTCTAGTGGGAAGGTAGAACTAGCATACTGTTATCGAGTTCCCTCGAGTAGGAACTACCGTTATATTTGACTTCTTACGAAGAAGTCCACAGTTATACCGATTACATGATCCGTTCATTGAAACCTCCCAAATGTGAATATTGATATTATACAGTGGTGTCACGACCCCAATTCCTAACAGGTCGTGATGGCGCCTGTCGTGGAACTAGGCTAGCCAACCATCACCTCACTACACATTTGTTCTATTATGATGATTCACAATTCAATAATAAACAACAAACAAGCATAAAATAGTTTCATTAAGTCTTAGCGCCCCAATAATAGTCTAAACAACTCCAACCATAACCTCCCAAGACTGGAGTCAACATGGTCACGAGCATCTACGAAATAAAGTTAAATCTACTAATGTCTTAAATAAAGTCTAGGAATGAAATGCTAAAACTAAATAAGGAAGGGAAATAGAGAAGTTGTGGACGTTGGACAACTACCTCAAAATCCCGTGAGTTGCTGATAACGAACTCGGACGACTACTTCTCCGAATCAATACCTGGATCTGCACACAAAGGTGCAGGGAGTAATGATGAGTACGCCAACTCAGTAGTAATGAAAATAAATCACAGTATGAGAAATAAGAAACACACAGCACCGATACACCAATTCACAAAAAACAGTAAATCACCAAGTCACCATAAGTGTTCATCAAATACATAAGTTCAAAAATCAATTTCCAGAAATCCTTTGAAACAAGTATAATTTCAATATATCTCAGTAAAACTCTCAGTAAAAACCAGTTTGAAAACGAAGTGAATCATAGTTCAAAACTCAGTAAAATCATTGTAAATCTGCCCCTCGGGCCAAAATCATTTCTCATAACAATCTCAGTATTAGTCCATTAGGAAACCTCACAGTCACTCAATATTATCCCATCAGGAAACCTCACAATCACTCAGTATCAGCCCATCAGGCAACCTCACAATCACTCAATATTATCCCATCAGGCAACCTCACAGTCACTCAATATTAGCCCATCAGGCAACCTCACAATCACTCAATATTAGCTCATCAGGCAACCTCACAGTCACTCAGTATCAGCCCATCAGGCAACCTCACAGTCACTTAGTATCAGCCCATCAGGCAACCTCACAGTCACTCAATATTATCCCATTAGGCAACCTCACAGTCACTCAATATTATCCCATCAGGAAACCTCGCAATCACTCAATATCAGCCCCGCGGGCAACATCACTCATTAGGTACTTGTGCTCACTGGGGGTGTGTACAGACTCCGGAGGGGCTCCTACAGCCCAAGCGCTATAACAAACCACAACATGGCATAAATCACACACAATATAGGCCCGCAACCTCACTCATATCATATCATCCTCACAATATTGGCCCGCAGCCTCACTCAGTCAAACACTCTCAACATGCCCTTCAAGCCATAAATATACCGGGTTCTCGACCCAAATATAGTGTTTCATTTTCAATAAATAGTATCAAAATACTCTGAGTGCCAAAATAATTTATCCAAAAAAGTCTGAGTGAAAATCATAACATATCAAGTGAGGAAAATAGTAAAAATCAGCCCCCAAGGGGTAAACAAATCGGCACTAGGCCCCAAACATGGCTTACAACCCAAATCATGTCAAAATATACTCAATAGTTGCCTAAATAGGGAATATATTTCCAAAGTTCCAACCTTTGCATTCCAAAACCCGTGAAAGGGTGCAAAGTCCGGGGTTTCATACCCTCAGGACAGGATTTAAAGACATTACTTACCTCAAAACAGCCCAGAGACTATTCCGCAATACGCTTGCCTCTCGAATCAACTCCCGAGTGCTCCAAATCTATAAAGATCATACCTTTATCATCAAATTATGCTTAAGGAATGAATTCCAATTCAAAAATATCGATTTTAGCTCAAAACCCAAAATTGGCTAAAACCCGACCCCCGGGCCCGCGTCTCGGAACTCAAAACTTTTTATACCAAAATGTTCTTCATCATCTCATGAGTTCGTACATATAAAGAACGCTAAATCCGGAGTTCGTTTGACCCCTCAAATCGACCCCTAAAGGTCTCATAATCTCAAGCCCTAACCCCACCTTTTTCTACTAATTTTCATGAATTAAACAATGTGATTATGTTCCTTAATCAACTATAATCATGTTTTAAGGTCCAAAATACTTACCTCTATGAAGAAGAATGATTTTCCCTCTTTAAAATTGCCTCAAAAGCTTCTTCCCGTTCAAAAATGGTGTAAAAAGGGTTAATGGTCGCAGAGGGTTTATTTTTATATTGTCCAGTTATTTACTCAGTGCGAACGCGAACAATTACTTGCGTTCGCACAGAACTGGTGTTTCTCCCCCTTTGCGATCGCAGCACTGTGCACGCGATCGCACTGTGCACTCCTACCCCTCTCTCTCACGCGCCCGGGTCCTTATGCGGTCGCACCCACGCACACGCGATCGCACTGGACTCTTCTACCCTTCTTCGCGATCGCAAGCCAATGTTCGCGATCGCACAGCACAAAATGTTCTTTCCCCAAATTAACTCTCCGCGGTCGCATTAATTCCCACGCGATCGCAGTGAAGGAATTTCTGCTGTGCAAAAACCAGAAAACCAACAATTTATTCAAGTCCAAATGAGTCTGTTAATCACTCGAAATCAATCCCGAGCCCCTCGGGACCCCAACCAAATTTACCAACACAACCCATATGATCATTCGAACTTAGTTGCACTCTCAAAACACTAAAAATAACATCAAAACACCAAAATCACATCGGATTCAAGCCTAAGAACTTTCAAAATTCTAAAATCCACCAACGATGCCGAAACTATCCAAAACAACTCCGATTGACCTGAAATTTTGCATACATATCCAAAATGACATTACGAACCTGTTTCAACTATCGGAATTCCATTCCAACCCCGATAGCCTATTTTCCACTGCCGACCGGAAATCGCCAAAAACTAACTTTCGCCAATTCAAGCCTAATTCTACACCGGGCATCATAAAAATATTCCGAACACACTCCTAAGTCTCAAATCACCTAACGAAACTATCCGAGCCATAAAATCTGCATTCCGAGGTTGTTTACCAATAAGTCAACTCTCAGTTGACTTTTTCAACTATAAAGCTATTTTAAGGACTAAGTGACTAATTTCTCATTATAACCATTCCGATTTCAAGCCTACCAACTCTAACACATCAATAACAGTATAACCAACCTATGACAAGTCAATAACAGTAATTATAATACAAATTCTACGGAACGACCGGCTGGGTCGTTACAAGTGGTAATCGAGCTTATTACTGAATTGTTAATTGTATTATACTACAAGAAAAATATGATGAGACTGAAAATTATTTATTGTTTCTAAAAGGGCATTTTTATGTTAATTTCTTTTTGATATACTCGCATGTTTTTTTACTTGTCGCCAAGTAAAAACGGTTGTGGTTAAGTGTTATTACTCACTGAGCCCCGCTAAATGTTCTTTTACAGAGACAGCAGTTGACGCGGGCGAGGATTTCGTTAATTAGAGCGCACATGTTGATGGTTCTTGGTGAGCCTCGCACTTGTCCGCGTGGGCGGAGGTTTTAATTATTGTTGTGGTCTTTTCTTTTAACTCTTAGAGTCTCTCCATGTCATTCTTTTAGTGTCTTGAGTATTCTTTGTTATTATAGACTTATGTTGAGTATCGCTCATTCTTATCAAAGTTGAACATAAAGTAGTATTTCTAGTTGTTAGTGGGTGGACTATTTAATGGTAAATATTTATTTTGGTTAATTGATAAAGTCATTGTCATTTGAATTGCTATTAGGATGTTTGGTTGCTGATTTGAGGCAAGGAAATTTTTGGGATAGTCCAAAAATAGGAAAAACTTTGTTCGATTTTCTATAAAATATCGATGAAGCTTACTTGGGGACACTTGGCTCCTAGGTACCGGTCATGATCCTAAATTGGATCGTAACATTGATAGAGCGTGGTGGTCGGCCTATCTATATATTGATTGATTAACATCTTTAGCATTGAATAAGGCACATACAGTCTCTCTCATAAGAAAATTTATTAAGGATGTCTATCTAATCTTTTAAGTACTAGTAAAGCTTTAATTGAAAACCTTTCAGTGCATTGTTTGGTCTCGGGGTAATACATGTATGTCATTTTGTTTAAGGGGCTAAAGCTATAGATACTATTAGGACAACATCATTAGTAATAAAAGAGGCTCTTTGAGACTTTTGACACACCCTTTTGATCTCCAATTACAATCCCCTTTGAATACCCCAAATGCAATTTCCAATCTATAGGATCAATGACTCTCAACCCATAACAAAGCTCGGATTTGCTGCAATCGCACAAATTAACTATGTGCAGCTTGCGGGACTTCTCGTGGATCACATGCTCACGAGTTCCTTTGTGATCAAACAAACTTCTCGCGAGTTTTCGAAAGTCGGATTATAGTTCGAAATCTCAACACACAAAAATTATCACTATTCAATTAGGAGTCAATAGTATTATTATTTGAGTATACTATAACCTCCAAAGAGTATTCTTTTGGTCCCGAAATGATAGAATATCAATATCTTGTGATTTTGTTTGGTTTAGTCTATTAGGTGTACTTTTTTTATTGAAGTTTATAAACGAAATCGAACTTACTGTAACCTACAAAAGGAAAGCATTTTAGCACCGACATGAGATCGTGCACTTGTCTATGATCCCATTGTTTTTTTATAAAACATAAATAAAAAAGCCCAAAACTTGGAAGATGAATTCAACTATATATATAGTTGAATTCCTTAGACACAAGAGAGCATTTATTACGGCTTTTAGGGATGGAAATTGGGTACAGGAGTGGAGATAGAGGGACGTTAGCGGGTTCGGCCGAACCCAATAGCTTTGATTCAAACTTTATATTTGTCTTAAAAAATTCATTGACTATGTATAAATTATTAATTTAGAACTCACTAACTTAAAACGATAAAAAACCCGAACCCATAAATTTGAAATCCTGACCCCGCCTCTGATTGGATAGGGCAGGCCAAGTGTGACCTGCTAAGCTTATGACCCGCCCTGTCCTGCCTTATTTAGCATTTTTTAAGTTTTTATCCATGTCCCGCTTATTAAGCCGTGTCCTATCCTATTTAGACTTTCCTTAATTCTTTTAATTTTTCTTTTATTTTGCAAGTTTTTATCATTTTTTGACCTTTTTAACGAGGCTAAAACTCCTTACCTTTCCTTGCCTTGCCTTGTTTAAAATTTTCTAAAGCTTTTCTCTGTTTGATCCGTTATGTCCTGCCCTGTCCCGTTTAGGTATTGCCCTTATTACGGCCCTGGCCCGTTGCCATTCCTTCTGGCTTTTGTCACTGCGTGCGGCTAATCATTTTTGGTGCGGTCCTAATTGCCTACCAAAGAGGCAAAAATTAATCTGACAATATGAGTCATATTGATATCAACACTAATAGTCTGTTGGTCAAGCTTCTAAAATATGCAATAGTTAGTGTTTGGTCATGCTTTTAAAAACTCTTTCTAAGTATAGTTTTGTTAAAATTGCTTTTCAGAAAAAATCTTTTGAAGAGAAGTTATATTTTTCTGCTTTTTTTCCTTCTAAAAGCTTGGCCAAACACCTTAATTTTCGGCTAAAAATACTTTTAACCCCCAAAAAAACTTGGCCAAAAACAGGCTAAAAGACTCTGAAATCATAGAGTCGGGCCATCTATGGAGTCGGGCAAACTGTGGATTTGGGCCTTATGAGGGTTCAAATATAGATTCCAAAAAATCTAACTGTTTAAATTGAAAATAACTCTTATTAGGTGAGGAAGTGGAATTCACACCAAATGTGGGAAGGAGCTCAAGATGATGGAACTTAAACGAATAGTTTATCTTTTTCCAAAGTACTTTTGGTGAGAAAGTTTGGGTTTAAATTAAAAATAACCCTAATTATAGGTAAGGAGCTCAAGGTGATAGAACTTAGACGAAAAGCGTATTTGACCAAGTTTTTAAAATTAATTTATTTTTAACAAGTGTTTTTTCTGAAGTATTGTTAGTAAAAAGTAATTTGTGTTTGACTAATTAATTTGAAAGATATTTTTTAGCAGTAATTAGTGTTTAACTGACCAAGATTTTAAAAATCATTTTAAATGTATTTTCTCAACGGTGCATTTCAAAAAGTACTTTTGGAAAAAAACTAATTTTTTCTGCTTCTCAAAAACTATTTCTGTTTCTACTCAAAATATTTTTGGCAAAAAAAAAAAAAAACTCGGCCAAAAACGCTTAAGAAGGGTAAACTGTTTGGCAACTAGAGTGTACAAGGAACATAACTAAGCAAGATGAGGCCCTTTTAACAGCTTCACCCTAACAAAGTGGAGATCCGATTTAATGTGTTTAGGGGTCGTTTGGTAGCCGGTTAGAGAGGAGTTATCCATGTATTAAAATTAGGATAACTTTATACATTATTTGGTTAAAAGAAGGGAAAAAAATTATCTCCACATAGAAGCTAGCATAAGTTATACAATGTTTGGTTGCTTTTTCCTCTTTTCCACATAAAATGTTGCATTGCTAATACAATGTTTGGTTCATATTTTTCTTTTCCGCATAACTAATACATGTATAAGTTATGAGGAGATCTATGTATTATTTATGCAGGGTAGAAGGTGGAATAACTTATACATGTATTAGTAATACTTGTATTAAACACAAATTGACAAGAATACCCTTTATTCAAATTGATATTTTTTTTAAAAAAAAATATATATTTAAACTATACTAACAATTTAATAAAATAAAGTAAGCTAATAATAAATAACATTCACATTACATTTATATTATTAATTCTTATATAACTATCGCACGACTAATCCCGGCATAACTAATTCATGCATAACTAATCCCAACATAACTCAACCTTGCGTAACTTATCCCTGCATAACTAATACATGCATAACTAATCCATTCATAACTAATACATGTATAACTTATACCTGCATAACTAATACATGTATAACTAATACCTGCATAACTCTAACCGACGACCAAACGACCCCTTAGTGCATTTATGTAAAACTAGATTCTTTCCCCAGTTGTTGCTGCCTATTTTCCTTCATATCCCAAGAGTGCTCCATGTACAGGCTACAACTCCTTCCTCTGTTCTGCGTACATTTCACACTAGATGAACAGATTCAGAACATTACTAGGCAACACAGCGTAAATGCTTCTGACGTTTAATGAGTAAAACCTTTTTTCATAATCAATAGTCCCAGAATAATCTTCTGTTTGGTCACCCAAATCCAATTGAATAAAGACAAAAAAATCACATCCAGAGGCAAAACTTTAACGAAATTTAAAAGGAAAAACCAGATATTTATGAATAACACTCCATATACAAAGGCAAAAGAATTAATCAAATACAAGCATTTCGATTACAATAGACCTCCAAATCCAATCACATCAACGCAATTGAATCGAGATTTAATTCCTTAATGAAGCGAACAGAGAGACGAGCAGAGAGGTTACGATCAAAGCACCAGAAACCGGCAAGGAGAAGCCAGCTCCGGCATCCGGCGACGGAGCAGGGGCTAGACCGACCTCCTGTGCTGAGGCAGCGACGGCAGAGATAACGACGGCGAGCATGAAGGCCTTGATGATGCTAACCTGCGCCATTTCGATAAATAGAAGGAAGAAACAGATGAACTTTCTAGAGAATAAGGGAAGTAAAATTGAAAGAGAGAAGGAGGGTTTTGGGTTGACTGATGAGAAATGAAGAGAGGAGGAGGAATTTTTATAGTAGAAGAGGAAGAAGGTGACAGCTGGCGGAAGAATTGATTCGTTGAGCTAACAGCTCAGTTTTCTGTCAAAGACGGCGAATGTGTGGCCATTGCTGAAAAATCATTGGGGGATGTCGGCCGTTAGAGAGACGTTGTGAGGATTTCTCCCGTTGGGTTCATAATTGTCTGGGCCCACCATTTTTGTTCCTTTCTTTTTCTTTTTTTAATGTCCTCTGCTTTTATCACATGGAAAAGATTTCGTCCGCACCTAATGTTTAGGTAAAATCAAAGTATTATATAATATTTTTTTGTTTCAATTTTTGTGAACCTATTTGATTGGGCACAAATTTAAGAAAAATTGAAGATTTTTGGAATTTGTGGTCTTAAACAAGTCAAAAGGAGCCCAGACTATTTGGTGGTTATAAAAGCTTCTCAATAAGGGTAGAATTGTAACTTTAAGGTAAATTATTACCAAATTTAGAAAGGAATCATTCGTTTGGAACGGACCAATAAGGAAATAGGTTAACATAAATTGGAACAGAGGGAGTAATTTTTTTTTAGTGATAGATTAAAGGCCAGTTTAGCCATAAAAGAAAGGGAAAAAGGTCACTACTACCCCTGTACTATGGTAAATAGTTTACGTTTGTCTTCCGTTTCACTTTACGTCCAAAGTCACCCTACCGTTAACAAACTTGATAGAATTGTCCCTAACCCTAACGTCCCTCCACCGTGGCAACTCACCCCTATTTTTTCCATGTTAGCTGCCAAGTCATTAATTACCCCACCTTTTTCTTATTAAAATATCATCATCTTTTTCTCCCTCAAACTCCTTCGCCTTCCAACTTTACCAATAGACATTATCCCCATCCAAAAATCACTGCTCCTTGCACTCTATCATCATTTAGAAACACCAAACAAAGAATCAATTTACTCATAATGTTGTAAGTGCTTAACTAAATAAACGAAAAAATAGAAATTAATAGAAAACAATAATAGATTGTACCATAATTCCCCTTTCCGTAACTTTGGTCGCATAAAAACAGTATAATAAACTTGTAAATTCGTACTTAAGATTCAAATTTTTCTTTCCTGAAACATAGCTCTAAATTCTTAGGTTTACCAATACCACCACTATAACACATAGATTTCTTCATCAAAACCCAAAAAACAAACAAAAAAAGCAAAACCACTTGAAAGCTTAAGTTAGCATCCATTAAAAGGTCATATTCTTAACTACAAATATAACTCTAAGCTGGCGAGTTCGGATTCGAGAAAACAGCGACGATAATTTTGTGGTTGTTACTCGATCACCGGCAAGATACTGGTGGTGGAGCTGCTTCTATCCCTTTTTCTTATTTTTGTATAGATCTATGTATGTGTGTGCGTGTTTTTCCCTGACTTTGGCATTTTGTCGAGCACCTCACATGGTCGACTCTACAAAATATATTTTCTTCAGGTTCAAGAAGATTGGCCCATTGGTGTTGTCGTTTGAGGTGTTGGAAGCAATCTCCTCATTTGCAAAAATCATTTCGCATTAGTTTTGGTCGATTTGGACGGCCGGAACTCCATGTCCATCCACTTGGTGTCCCCCGTTGAAGAACCACGCTCATATTTGGCCAGAAGATTATCGGTGAATTTTCTTTATCTTAACTTTCATTTTATTGCAAAAATTCCTCCTACCGACCTCAAAATCTTCATGGGTTTGTCATGGGTGGTAATGGAGATTTTCGGCGTTACTATTACGATCTTGTACTTTTCAGTGGGAACAACATCAATCAAAATCTTGATGTGAAGCCCCATTCTTTATAGACATGATAAAAACAAAAGGATTTGAATTTTTTATAGAAATCAAAGTTAATTGGTTGAATTTATTCGACTAAGAAGATGATAACGCCAGAAACAGAGGAGAAATGGAGAAGATAAAGAAAGAATTTAAAAGATAAAAATTAACTGGGACCCACAAAATTTCTTTTATCTTAAAAATAAATAATGACACAAGATAAATTTAAGGATTAAATAATAGAAATGCTGACATGGTAATGACTTGGCAGTTGACATGAAAAATATTGAAGGGGTTAGCTGCCACGGTGGAGGGACGTTAGGGTTAGGGGCAATTCTATCAAGTTTGTTAACGGTAGGGTGGGTTTTGGACGTAAAGTGAAACGGAAGACAAACGCGTACTACTTACAATAGTACATGGATAATAATGACCTTTTTCCCTAAAAACACTCACTTTTGTTAGGAAATTTTTTACTATTTTTTCGGATTCAATGTATGACCATGCAAATTTTAAATTTTACGTTTAAGTTGAATGAAATTTTTTGGAATATGAAAAACTCCATAAATTTATTTTCTAAAATTTTTACTTCAAATCACTCATAAAAATTTAAAAATATTTTCAGATTGTGTTCTTGTCAAACACAACTCTAATTTTCAAATTTTATTTTCATTTACGAAAAAAATTCATTCCGAAATTTCGCAATGCTTATGTCCAAACGCCCACTAAATTGATAAACTAATAATATCAAAAATAGTGATAAAACTAAATATGAATAATAACAATCAATATATTTATTAATTTGATGTAGATAGTTAATGTGATAAGTTTTTCGCGTTTACAAATCCAGAGGGAAAAAAGAAGGGAGGGGAAACAAATTTGGACTACTTGGCATCAGTTTGGCCATTTGAGTTGAATATCAATACTTTTTGGAGTAACAAATTGTTTTTTTGCATTCTGTAAAAGAAATCACCAATGCTTTTTTGCCTTCTTTGAACTTCAGATCTTATGATTTTCTTCATTGACCAATGGTCCGTGAATAAATTTTATTTAAAACTAGATTTGATTATAAGAGATGATGTTCCAAAAAGAATGATAAGATGTAAGATACATGTCTGTTTTTTACGTAGTAAATAGAAGAAGTCATCTTTCGACCAAAATAAAAGAATAGATTTTCAACTTCAATCAAATTTTGGTTCTTTGATTTTCTGAAAATGAATGGACGTACACTCTAAAAGTGCTTTTGGAAACAACACATTTCAAGATAAACAAATTTGTGTTTGGCTAATCATTCAGAGATCAATAATTTGTGTTTAGGCAAGATTTTCAAAAAAAAGTGATTTTAAGTATCAAATTACGAATAAGGACAAGAATATATTTACTTAATAATTAATATTATAACTAAATAAAGAATCTCAAAAATTAATTATTCAAGACAATAATGAAATCTTTTCATTTTATGTAAGTAAAATATGAAAATAAAATTTAAAAGTATTTTAATTCTTATAATGTGATTTAAATATATTAAAAATCATTCAACAAATATAAAATTATTCCTCCCTAAAGTCCTTATATATTAGAAAGTTATCTTAAAAATAAGAAGAAATACTTATACATTAATATCAAAGTATTAGGTTTAAAATAAGCAAGGTTACTGGAATATATTATATTTTGTTAAGCGTATTTTTGGTAAGAGGAAAAGTCAAAACTGCTTCTGCTTATGAATTTGGAAGAAACTACTTTTTTCTGCTTCTCAGAAACTGCTTCTACTTCTTCACAAAAAAAACACTCCCCCGCCCCTCCTTATAACAAACCGATCGGTCGTTCCGAGAGTTTTAGCCTTGTTTCCCCCGTTTCTGCTTCATTATATGTGGCTCAACTCTATTATATTGTGTTGGGTCGGTTGGCTTGGGTTCGTAGTGATGGTGGAGAGAAATGAGACACTTAGTCTCTTAAGTTGGCTTAATAGTTGGAAAAGTCAACCGGAAGTTGACTTATAGGTAAATGATCTCGGAGTGTGGTTTTTGTGACTCGGATAGCTTCGTTGGGTGATTTAGGACTTACAGTGTGCTCGGAATGTTGTTTGGAGGTCCGTAGTAGAATTAGGCTTGAATTGGCGAAATTGCATTTTTGGCGATTTCAGGTCGGCAGTAGAAAATTAGCTATCGGGGTCGGAATGGAATTCCGAAAGTTGGAACACGTTCGTAGTGCCATTTTGGATGTGTGTGTAAATTTTCAGGTCATTCGGACGTGGTTTGGGTGGTTTCGGCATCGTTGGCAATTTGGAAGTTTCTAAGTTCTTAAACTTGGATCCGAGGTTGATTTAGTGTTTTGGCGTCGTGTTGAGTGGTTCGAAGACTCGACTAAGTTTGAATGAGGTTATAGGATGTGTTGGCATGTTTGGTTGAGGTCCCGAGGGCCTCAGGTGTGTTTCGTGTGAGTTTTGAGCGAGTCCGGGCATTACCGGAACTCAGGCATGGTTCTGGGGCTTAAATATTTCGTTGAGGGTGAAGGAACTTCCGCTGAGGGCGGAATAATACCGCTGAGGGCGGAATTTTGGGCGCTGAGGCGCTCCAGGGAAGAATCCGCAGGTTCGCTGGTCTGACTTTGGGAGCCTATATCTTGTGATCTAGAAGGAAGTTTGAGTTGATTTAAAAACAAAAGTTGTAGATCTTCGTGTCTAGTTTCCAGTAAGCTAAAGAATTCATAATTTGGACATCTGTAGAGAAAGTTAGGTCCAAAATTCCGAGGCATGTGTGCAGCCACCAGAAGCACGGTCAGTGCTAATTTTTCGCGTCCGTGGAGGTTGGTTCCGCTGCAGTGCCCGAAATTCCGCTGTCAGCAGAATGGAGATCAGAAAATGCACTATATAAATGGGATTTAGGGCATTATTTCATATTTTGGACCTAGGGAGCTCGGTTTGTGGCGCTTTTCGAGGGTTTTTCAAGAAATGCATCGGGGTAAGTGATTCTAACTCGGATTTGGTTAATATACATGAATATATCAATGATTTCATCATTTGATTAGTACTTTGAGGTAGAAATTTGGGAAAAATTGTAGAAACTTCATAAAATAAAAATTTTGGGATTTGAACATCGAATTGGAGTCGGTTTGAATGAAACTAGTATGGTTGGACTCGTTAGTGAATGAGTTCCCTAATTTTGTGAATTTTGTCGGAATTCGATACGTGGGCCCGGGGGTCGGGTTTGGCCAATTTCGGGATTTTTGGTTAAATTTGATCATTTTCGAGTGGGCTTTGTTCCTTTGCATATATTGATGATATAAATCTGATTTTGGTTAGATTTGGAGCAATCAGAAGCCGATTCTAGAGGCACATGCGATGTGGGCTAGGATTTTAGCTAGTTTGAGGTAAGTAATGTTTCCAAACTTGGTTCTGAGGGTTCAAAACCCCAAACTATATGTTGTATGATTATAATTAAGGTGACGCACATGCCAAGTGATGGGCGTGCGGGCGTGCACCGTATGATTGTGGCCTGGCTCATCCCATGGCACCAGTTAGTAGCTATTATGGATTGATATCCGTACTCCTATCAATGTGGTTAATATGTTATGCTAGAAATCATGCTAAGTACTATGTTAAAGCTTCACGCCGATATTATTGAGACTTGAGTGGTCATTTATTGTTGTCTTCTCATGTGTTTTATTGATTTTACATATTCAGTTTTGTCATAGCATATCATATCATGTCTCAGTCTCAAAAATCGTTATTTGACACATCATATCATTGTTCGGGCTAGTATCATGACATTTTGAGCCCGTGTGTGTGAGACTGGAGAGTGACGACTGAGTGAGGCCGAGAGCCTGATATTAAGTGAAAGTATGGGATTGGGCTGCACACTACAACGAGATATTGATTATGCCTTCGTTGGCTTGTTATAGCGCTTGGGCTAAGAGGAGCCCCTCCGGAGTCTTTACACCCCCAGTGAGCGCATTGATATTTGAGAGATGGATCTTCCCTGGACATGGATCTTGTCTGAAGTGATAATATTGAGGGATGGATCTTCCCTGGACATGGATCTTGTCCGAAATGATGATATTGAGGGATGGATCTTCCCTGGACATGGATCATGTCCAAAGTGATGATATTGAGGGATGGATCTTCCCTGGACATGGATCTTGTCCAAGCATTGTATTCCGGAGATGGATCTTCTCTGTGGGGCTGGATTGGCCTCCCTCAGTACTGAGTGACTACGGTCACCTGTGTTTATGTATATTCCAGGATGGATCTTCCCTGGACCCTGAGAGTCATATACAGTACTGAGGGGACTCATATGTGAGAGATTGTGAGCACTATGTGCATTTCATACAGTTGACATATTGGCACATAGAGTATGTTGAGTTATACATGAGTTACTGATCATATCTGAATCATTATGTTTCCTTTCATTGTCTATTAGAACTGTGAACATGCCTAGATTCGTACATTGTTTTCAATACATTTGTTGAGGTTTAGTCTGTCACTACCTCTCAGCCTATAGTTTGGGTTCGTTACTTCTGAGTTGGTGTACTCACGTTACCCCCTGCACCTTGTGTGCAGATCCAGGTATATCGGGACCCGGTAGCGGTTGCTGATTAACTGTCACAGTTTCTTTTGGAGTCTTCGAGGTAGAAGCTGGCGATCGCAGCCTCGTTTTCTCCTTCTTTACCTACCTATCGAATTTTATTATTTCAGACAGTATTATGTCAATTAGTATTTCGACATTTTATTTATAGTAGCTCATGACTCGGTGATACTAGTTCTGGGATTGGTTTTTATTTATGTTTTAATGATGTTAAACTTTTAAATGGATTTGTAATGATACTTTTGCTACTAAATTAATGATTTTTCTGAAAACAACTTTAAACAAAAACAAAAAGTGTGGTTTGCCTGATTCCACGACAGGCGCCAACACGACCGGGTGTTTTGGGGTCTTGACACTCCCCCCAAAAAAGTTTGGCCAAATACCTTAAGTTGGAAGAAAATATTTTTGGGGAAAATTGCACTTTTGGTCTTTGGAGAAGCTTGGCCAAACATGCTTGTATACGGTTAAAACAAGGCCCACTCGATTTTACTATTTGACCGAGACCGGGGAGTGCATCGAAGGTCGTTCCCCTAGTGGATCAGACCAAAGCACGAGGACAAGGTACTAGGTTTAGGATTCAAGATACATGTCGAAATTGAGGCCAGTAGCGATCGAGACCAAATGAGACAGACATTGAGCAAGATCGAATGTAGCATAATAATAGAAAGGCGAGATATCTGTGACAGGTCGAAGATCATGGCAAAAATCTCGGAACGGATCAAATCAAGAACGGTTAATTGGATGATCATGGGATTTCCTTCTATAATTAGAGTTATACCATAAGTAGAATTCCTCTACTATATAAAAGGAAGTTCTAATAATTTGTAAGACACATAATTCACAGATATCAAAGCAATATAACATTTTGTCTCTCACTTGAAAATTATTGGTCTTTAGTTTACTTCCGCTTTATTCATAACTGTTCTAATATCGACTAGTTCGAGGGCACTCTAGCTCGAGGGTAGAATTCTATTTCAACACTGGTTTGCTTTATATTATTGTCAATTTCTATTACTAATTTTCATATTTATCAATTGGTATTTGGTGAAATCATGTGTTCTTAAAATCACATTATTAGTTTAATTGTTATCAAATTTTAAGGGTAAACAGTTTGGCGACCACCGTGGGGCTAAGGATAATAGTGATTGCTTAATACTGATTCCAATAACACACACTTCTTTACGTTTGTTCTCGTAAGTGTTTTTGATTTCAGGATAAACATGTCAAACTCACAAGCAGCACCTACACATGGTGACAAGGGCCTTGGATTTCACGGGGAAAACGACTATATAGTCGTCCCAGGGATTGAAGTGCCTCAGGCTGACCTCGAGAGAGTACCAATTGCAAATCCCGTCGATGTCAGTTCACATATCGCTCTAAGTGCAAATATGGGCGTTGATCCCAAAGGTAGCGTACGCAAGGAAATTCGATCAGGTGGTCAAGGTATGCAGGGCGGAAAAGATGGTGGAGTCAACCTTCAGCTGATATTTGAGATGTTACAGTATCAGCAAGCCGCTATAGCACAACTGCAAAATCAGAACCGTGCACCAGGGGGTCGATCCCGAACCCTCACTAGAAGCTGTTCACAGGGTCGAATTTGTACCAGAGAGATTGAACGCCAATGAATCGGGGACTGAACCCACCATTAAGAAGATGCTTGAGGATCTCACTAAACGAATCGAATCAGGAGAAAAGAAAATCGAGGCAAATGACAAAAAAGTAGAAACATACAACTCTCGGTTGACTAAATACCGGGGGCACCACCGGTTCAAAAGGGTTTGGATTCGAAAAAGTTCTTGCAGAAGCCTTTCCCTCCAAGCATGGCTTCGAAGCCTACCCCGAAAAACATTCTACACGCCAAAAATTCCCAAATACAATGGGACCACCGACCCTAATGAGCACGTCACTTCTTATACATGTGCAACAAAGGGGAATGACTTAGAAGATGATGAAATCGAATATGTTATGCTGAAAAAGTTTGGAGAAACTTTATCGAAAGGGGAGATGATATGGTACCACAATTTTCCGCCCAATTCCATCGATTCCTTCGCCGTGCTTGCAGATTCTTTCGTAAAGGCACACGCCAGGGCAATAAAGGTTGCGACTAGGATGTTGGACCTCTCCAAGGTGAAACAAAAGTACAACGAGATGTTAAAGGAATTCGTATCTCGGTTCCATATGGAACTCATGGACCTACCCCCGATCACAGATGATTGGGTTGTTCAAGCTTTTACTCAAGGTATGGACGAACGAAGATCGGTAGCATCACGACAGCTAAAGAAGAATTTAATTTAATATACAGCGGTGACTTGGGTCGATGTGCATAATCGATACCGGTCAAAGATCAGGGTCGAGGATGATCAACTGGGGACCCCTTCCGGTTCCGTTTCTCCAAAAAAACTCGTCGGTAGAGTTCAAAGGGACATCGACAGAGAACCCCGATCGAACATAGATCGGTATCAACCATACAATGTAGATCGTAGAAATAGCGGCCCATGACGTAATCCCGTTCGAAATGATCAAAGGAATTATCGAGGACAGATCTCCCGAGGGCTCATGAGCAAAAGTGGCTTCGATAAATATGTCGATCCCACATAATCGCAACGATTGTCAGAATATAACTTCAGCATTGACGTATCAGGTGTCGTGTAAGCCATTGGGAGAATCAAGGATACTAGATGGACCAGACCCCTATAGACCGATCCAACACAAAGGAACCCCAATCAAATATGCAAATACCATGGTACCTATGGTCATAGAACCGAAGACTGCAGACAACTAAGGGAGGAGGCGGCCCATTCATTCAGCGAAGGTCACCTTCGAGAGTTCTTGAGCGATCGATCTAAAAATCACTTCAGAGACAGGGATGAAAATGGGAAAAATGAATAGGAATAACCACAACACGTGATTCACATGATCGTTGGTGTAGTTGACATTCCACAAGGGCCTGTGTTCAAATGCACCAAGGTGACAATCACGAGGGAGAAACGAACTCGATACTGTGTACCGGAATCACCTTGTCATTCAATGATGAAGAAGTAGAGGGGATTTCACAATCCCATAATAACGCTTTTGTAATCTCTATCCTTATGAATAAAATTTAGGTTAAATGTGTTTTCATTGATACATGAAGCTCGGCCAATATTATTCGATCGAGGGTCGTGGAGTAGCTCGATCTACAGGATCAAATCGTGCCTGCAGCTCGAGTTCTCAATGGCTTCAACATGGCGAGTGAAACAACTAAAGGTGAAATCATCTTACCAGTAAATGTAGCCGGGACTATTCAAGATACAAAGTTCCATGTGATTGAGGGTGATATAAGATACAACGCCCTGCTCGGAAAGGCCTGGATTCACAACATGAGGGCGGTCCCCTCAACCCTTCACCAAGTGCTGAAACTCCTGACACCAGAAGGAGTAAAATCGGTGTATTGGGAACAACATGCTACCAAAAAGATGAAGTAATACCGGTATTGACTCTTTCATCAACAAAGGGATCAGAGTCCAAAGTAAAACAGGAAGCTAAATAGCAACCACAGGAACCAGCCTCGACTTAGTCGGAGAAGCAGGGAACGGACAAGGACGATGACTACTGGATCCCTCGGTCTTTCATAATTCCCGAGGATTCCGATGCCACCAATCGATAGTCAAAGATTTGGAGCAAGTCATATTGATCGAGCATCTACCCGTTCGAAAGGTATACCTAGGTACGGGGTTAACCCCCAAGCTCAGGAAAAAACTCATTAAATTCCTTGTCGATAATATGGATTGTTTTTCTTGGTCCCCCCTAGATATGACAGGGATCCCACCAGAGATCACTACACATCGACTGAGCTTGGACCCAAAGTTGCGCCCAGTAAAACAAAAGAGAAGACCCCAGTCTGATGTAAAACATGCGTTCATCAAGGACGAGGTAACTAAACTTCTTAGGATAGGATCCATTCGGGAGGTAAAATATCCCGAATGGTTAGGAAACGTAGTTATAGTCCCTAAAAAGAGAAATAAACTTAGAATGTGCGTAGATTATAAGGATTTAAACAAAGCATGCCCTAAAGATTCCTTTCTTTTGCCGAATATCGATCGCATGATCGATGCCACGGCCGACCACGAGATCCTTAGTTTTCTCGATGCCTACTCAGGGTACAATCAAATACAAATGAACCCGGAGGATCAGGAAAAAACTTTGTTCATCACTAAATACGACACCTATTGTTATAACGTAACGTCGTTTGGTCTAAAAATTGCTGGTGCTACTTATCAACGCCTAGTAAATCAAATGTTCGAAGAACAAATAGGTAAATCGATGGAGGTTTATATTGACGATATGCTAGTTAAGTCCCTGCGGGTGGAGGACCATTTGAAACATTTGCAGGAGACCTTCGACATACTAAGGAAGTACAACATGAAACTCAAATCCAGAGAAATGTGCATTCAGGGTCGGTTCGGGAAAGTTCCTCGGCTTTATGGTGTCCAATCGAGGGATTGAGATAAAACCCGGTAAAATCAAGGCAATAAAAGACATCACTGTTGTGGACAATATTAAGGTCGTACAAAGGTTAATAGGACACATAGCCGCCCTTGGCTGGTTCATCTCGAGGTCTTCAAATAGAGTTCACCGGTTCTTCTCACTACTTAAAAGAAGAATAATTTTGCATGGACCCCAGAATTCCAACAATAATTGGAAGAATTAAATAGGTGCCTCTCGAGCCTTCCACTGCTTCATAATATGAAAGCGTACGAGCAACTCTACTTGTACGTAGTAGTCTCGGAAATCACGGTAAGTGGGGTCCTAGTTTGAGAAAAGCAAGGTACGCAATTTCCTGTTTACTATGTTAGTCGAACTTTAGGTGAGGCCGAGACCCGCTACCCGCACCTAGAAAAATTAGCGCTTTCCTTAATAAGTGCCTCTAGGAAATTAAAAATTATATTTTCAATGTCACTCAGTTTGTGTGGTAACTACCTATCCTCTTCACAATATTTTGCATAAGCCCGAGCTCTCAGGCTAATTGGCCAAATGGGTCGTCGAGATCAGCGGGGTACCATATCGAGTATCAACCCCGAACGACCATCAAGTCTCAAATCTTGGAAGACTTCGTGGTCGATTTCACGCCATCTCTCGTACCCGAGGTCGAAAAGGAACTATTACTAAAATCGGGTACATTATCGAGGATGTGGACCCTCTTCACAGACGGTGCTTCAAACATGAAGGGGTCCGGGCTAGGCATTGTCTTAAAGACACCCACATGTAATACAATTAGACAGTCTATCAAAACTTCAAAATTAACTAACAATGAGGCCGAGTATGAGTCCATGATTGCAGGTCTCGAGCAAGCTAAGAGTTTGGGAGCAGAGGTCATCGAAGCCAAATGCGACTCCTTACTTATGGTAAACCAAGTCAACAAAACTTTTGAGGTTCGAGAAGACTGAATGCAAAGGTACTTGGATAAACTACATATTTCTCTACATCAATTCAAATAATGGACCTTACATCACGTACCTCGAGAGCAAAACAGCAAGGCCGAATCCCTTGCAAATTTGAATCAACGGTTAAAGATGACGAGCTTAGCTCGGGGACTGTCGTACAACTTTTGAAGTCAGTAATCGAAGAAGGCCACGTTGAAATAAACTCGACAAGTCTGACCTGGAATTGGAGGAATAAGTATATTGAATACCTAAAGAATGGGAAGCTTCCATCGGACCCTAAGGAATCGAGGACTCTACGTACGAAGGTCGCACGGTTCACATTGGCCGAAGATGGAACACTGTATAGAATGATGTTTGATGGACCGTTGGAAATATGTTTGGGTCCAGGAGATACCGACTACGTCCTACGGGAAATTCACGAAGGTACTTGCGGAAATCATTTAGGTGCCAAGTCATTGGTTCATAAAGTCGTAAGAGTAGGATACTATTGAGTCGATATGGAAAATGATACAAAAGAGTCTGTTCAAAAGTGCAACAAATATCAAAGGTATGCACCGATGATTCACCAACCAGGAGAGAAACTCCACTCAGTCTTATCCCCATGACCATTCATGAAGTGGGGAATGGATATCGTTGACCCTCTACCATCGGCCCCAAGTAAATCTAAATTCATTTTGTTTATGAATGACTATTTCTCTAAGTTAGTTGAAGCACAACCTTCGAGAAAGTCAGAAAAAAAGAAGTCACAGACTTCATTTGGGACCACATTATATGTCGATTCGATATGCCTGCCGAGATCGTCAGCGACAATGGGAAGCAATTCGTCGGCAGCAAAGTACCAAAGTTTCTCGAAGACCACAAAATAAAGAGAATCACGTCAACGCCATAACATCCTAGTGGGAACGGACATGCCAAATCGACAAAAAAGACCATCATTCAAAATCTAAAGAAAAGATTGACCGACACAAAAGGAAAATGGAGAGAAATATTGCCCGAGGTCTTTTGGGCGTACTGAACACCATTGAAATCCAGTACGGGGGCGACACCGATTTCCCTAGTCTATGGTATCGAAGCTCTGATCCCGGTCGAAGTCAGGGAATCTAGCTTCAGGTTTTGGTATGCAACGGAGAGTCAAATCACGAGGCTATGAATACAAGCCTCGAATTGCTAGATGAAAGGCGGTAAACTGCCCTCACTCGAATGGCCGCACAGAAACAACGAATCAAAAGGTATTACAACCGAAGATCCAATCTTCGACACTTTAAAATCGGGGACCTAGTTCTTAGAAAGTTCACCCTTAATACTCGAGACCCAAATGAAGGAAAACTTGGCTCAAACTGGGAGGGACCGTATCGGGTCCTTAATATCGTCGGAAGAGGATCCTACAAACTTGGCACGATAAACGACGAGCAATTACAAAATAATTGGAACATATCACTCCTCAAATGATATTACTGCTAAGGTATGACCTTCTCCATTTTAATTTATATTTTATACTAACCGATGGCAGGTATTCAATCGAAGACATCGAGGGACTCTTCATCACAAAATTCCTTAGGTTTGAAAGCATGCGTTGCACTCTTTTTCCCTTAGATCGTTTTTTGTCCCAAATGGGTTTTTTCGGTGAGGTTTTTAACGAGGCAACCATTGTTCGTGCTAACTTAGAGCAATTCAACAATATCCAAGGCTTCTTTGCAATCAACCTCGAATGTTGGGGGCATCACCCTCTAATATTATAAGGAATGTACTACGTGTCAACAGGGTCTCTATAATTAAATTTTGTAAGGATCAAGCGGTCAAATGAACCGTGCCCATGTAGATTAATCGAGCCCTAATGGAAAATATGTACGCAGGTATAATCTATTGACAGAATTATTTTTCCTTGCCAGATATTTCATGCCTTAGAGAAATTTTTACTTTAACAATTTCGTACTTGTGATCTATTGTGGAAACTGGCTTAAGGGCCGATCACAACTAAAAGTTCGAATAATTTACCATGCACTCTTGGACTGCCATCCAAAAAATCAACATGACGGAATTACTAAACCTCGAGATCGTAAGACCTTAAAAAGGAAACCCTCGATTTTATAGTCCACTACCACCACACTCGAGGAATGACACTTCGAACAAGTTCGAAGTATAACAGGGAAACAAGCCCAAAAGGCAAATCCAAGCTAAAGGCTATGGACAAATTAACACGGTTCGGAGATGTCCGATTTCCGTTATATAACAGGCCTTCAAAATTTTTGATACTCCGGTTAAAAAGGCTACCCTCGGTTGAATTATTAAGGGTGTCGATAATATTGACCCTCGAAAACCCTAATGGGTGCAAAGTCATTCGAACTCTCAAACAATTCCTTTATTTTATGCTAAGGCATTACGAAACAAAGGGTCTCGATAATATCGACCCTCGAAAATGCTAAGGGGTACGAAATCATTCGAACTCTTAAGCAAATTCCTTATTTCATGCTAAGGCATAACAAATTTATATGATCAAACAATGAACTTTTCAAGTCAAAAAGGGGGGGAAATCCATTCTTTTTACTATGACCATATCAACCTAATTCAAGAGCCTAAGGGCCATTTTATTTCTGAGTTCGAGAAATCATTCTCACTCAATTAAAACCTAAGGGTCACCCTACTTCGAGATCGAGCGAGTACTCACTCGATTATAAAGACTACACTAGTCTGACTTCGGTCAAATTAACTAAGTTTCAAACTTGTGAACAAAATCTTCATAAGGCATGAATGAAACAAAATTTTCATTAGGCATGAATGAAATAGCATTTTCAGAAGGCAGGAAATAAAATAAAGACAAGTCATAGATAAAAGAGATCTTATATATATAAAGACATTTACAAGGACCGATCAGGGTCCTACACAAAAGATTAAAAAAAATCCTAAGGTTCCTAACTATCCTTGGGGACAACTTTTTCTCCATCGGGGTCCTCCCCATTCTCGGACTCGCTCTTGCTCCCTTCATCATCATCATCATCGGAGGAGGCCAGTGCCTTAGTATCATCTTCATGCTCTTTGGCCTTCCTTATCTTGTCAGTAAGATCAAAACCTCGAGCATGGATCTCCTCGAGGGTTTCCTCCGAGATTGGATTTGGCAAGCTTGGAAATCCAAAGAGCTCGAGTGTGGGCGGCCTCGACAGACTCCCTTGGTTGGTCTTGAGCATATTCAACATTGGATCAGTAGACGGCCACAATCGTCTCCGCATCGGCCTTAACCTTTTTTGCCTCAGATTTGGCCTTAGCAAGTTCGGTGGCCAACCGAGCCTTGGGCTCCTCTATTTTATTTTCCTGGGCCGAGATCTTCTCCTTCATACCCGAAGCTGACTTTTGGCCGATAAAATTGGGCTCGAGCAGCTTCCTTCTCCAAAGCAAGGCGGTCCATACTTTCTTTCCACCCCAAGGTCTCCGCCTTCATCATATTGACCTCCTCCCGGAACCGCTCGATCCTCTCAACCTTTTAGTGAACCTATGATATTGAAGTGTTAGCCATCGTCCTCGAACTGATGCCATGAGCTTCTAAGATTTTCATTACCTGCTCAATCAGGTAGGTTTGTTCTTTGTGAGCCGTGGCCAACTCAGCTCGGAGGTCCCTGATCTCCTCTTTTTTTTTGCCCGCTGAGAAGTTTGAGGGCATTTCTCTCCTCCGTGAGCCCTCGAAGATAGGCCTCACATCGACCCAACTCTGCTCGGTATTTGGAAAACACTTCCTGGTGGAGTGTTAAGGCCTATACAGGAAGAAGAAAGGAAATTAGACAAGAAAAGAATAAATAAACAGAAGTGTGATATCGACGAAGGAAGTTGAGACTTACCCGATTCAGGGCTTGTTGACCCTCATCGAAGAGACTTGATGCTTCGCTCAGGCAGATAGCGTCTACGACCCCGGTAAAGTAACCATGGAAGAGGTCCTCCCCTTCGTGGGTTCCTTCTACATCGGGAGTTCTTATAGCTTGGGCCTAACGAATTGCCTCCTCGGAAAATGAAGGGAGAGTCGGTGAGTATCCAATTTCTATTGCCCTAAGTGGGTCACTTAGGGCGTTCTCTTCACTTCGAAGGGCCTCGGATCCGGCCCCTTCATACATACCCGTTGTTTTCTCATTTCGGTGGGAGGCATCTTCAGTCTTCGACAACTCGAGGACTTTTCCTGAGTCCTTTTCCAAGACCCCCTCGGCTGGAGGCAGAATCTCTTGAACCACCACCGACTCAGCGACCTTTGGGGACTCGGTGTTCCTCTTCACTCGGGCAACCAGTTTGCAACCGTCTTCGTCTTCTTCCTCCTCTCTTAGCCACTGAAGTACCTTCGTAGGCAGGGCGATGGTGTCTTTTTTGGGCTTATGAGCCGAATATTTCTTGGGCTTTGGATCCTTGGAGGTTGAGATCCTTTTCCTCTTTTTATCCTTCTCCGGTTTCGATATCGGGTCAAAGCCTCCTCATCACCAGACGGGGGCCTCATGACCGCATATTTTCCCAGGCTTGTATACAAGAAAATTGAGTTAGTATGAGAAGAACATCTTGATCAAGCCATTATGCACGTGAAAGAAAGTTGTCACGACCCAAAATCCAAACATGGTCGTGATGGCGCCTATCGTGTTACTAGGCAAGCCTACTTCCCAAATATTACTATTGATTGATTTTAAGAATTTAATAAAACAATATCAACATATAAATTTCTCATAAACTAAATCAACTCTAAATATAATTCATATAAAGATACGAAAGCTAGCCCCAAACATCGGGGTGTCACTAAGTCATGAGCGTCTAAGACTATATACTACGATATATAAACTGGCTAACTGTCCAAAAGAAGAAATGATAAAAGGAGTAACAAGGTTTTGTGGACGCTAGCAGCTACCTTGCAATCTCCAAAGATAGCCGGCCTGAACTCAACGATCGCCGCGCTCTAGCTCACCTGGATATGCACATAAAGTGTAGGGTGTAGTATGAGTACAACCGACTCAGTAGTAACAACAATAACTAAGGAACTGAGTAGTAGTGACGAGCTAAGAAAAATAGTCTAATTATTTATTTTCACAATTCAAAATAACAGGAATAAACAGGTAAATTCCATAACTCAGGAAAAGCCACAAAGAAATTAAACACATAAATGCAGCAACAACAAAAGTAAATGCAACCTCACAACAATGTCACTCCATCACTCAGCATTCACACTCAGCACTTAACACTCAATACACTCAACACTTTGCGCTCACTGGGGGTGTGTACAGGCTCCGGAAGGGCTCCCATAGCCCAAGCGCTAAGCACGGATAGCTCACGTGCCATAATATCAATACCTGGATCTGCATAGTCAGCTCACGTGTTACGCGGACAACGCACGCGCTATGGTATTAATACCTTGACCCGCATAGTCAGCTCACGTGTTACGCGGATAGGTCACGCGCTATGGTATTAATATCCTCTCAACCAGGCCCTCGGCCTCACTTAGTCATTTACCTCTCCAGCCTCACAATGCACCACCAATAAGGGGACACAACCCACATCAAGTGTCACAACATATCAACAAAATAATAGAGACTAAGGCAAACATGTATATAATTTCTATGATTGATTACAAATAACGTGAGCATGAATAATGACTATGCGTGATCTCTAACATAAAGGCAAACAAGTTCAACAACAAGTAAACACATAACCCAAATAATAGCTATTAGGCCTCACGGAATGGACAAAGTCTCAATCCCTCACGGTGCACACCGACACGTCCGTCACCTAGTATGGGTATCACTTCCACACAATCACATGATATCAAATTCTCCAGGTTTATACCCTCAAGGCCAGAGTTAAAACTGTTACTTACCTTAACAACGTAAAATCCTACTCTAGGATACCTCGTCTCTAGACTCGATCTCCAAAAGCTAAAAATCTAACCATAATCAGATTAATACTATCAACATAGGATAACAAATCGAATTCCACAGTAAAAACTACAAAATATGCCAAAAATCCGAAATTGGCCAAAAGTTGGCCCCTGGGCCCACGTCTCAAATTCAGTCAAAAATGGCAGAATCAAAACCCTCATCCTCTCCTGAGTCTACAATTGAAAATTTATCAAAATTGGACTGAGTTTGGTCCCTCAATTCCCTACCTAAAACTCTCCAAAACTCAAGCCTTAACTCCCTAAATTTCACTTTGAAATCATCAATCAAATCCCAAAAACGAAGATGGATTCATGAATATATAACAAAAAATGAGTAGAGAACACTTCACCCAATCCCTATAGTGAAAATCACCTCCAAAATCGCCAAAATCCGAGATCTCCAACTCAAAATATGACTGAATGAACAAACCCTAGTTTTATATATTTTTCTGCCAGCTGTTCTGCCTCGTTTCTCATGTCAAACGATCTTGAAACTCACTTTTTATGCCTCCAATGGATGTCTTGTGAAATTTTAGTCAAGTTAGGCTTTTGAATCACTCAATTTGACCTTATAATGAAGGAGATATGTAAGTTTTAATATTTGCAAATAGTGCAGATTATTAAATACGCCGTCAGTGACAATTTCGTAATTAATCTGGAAAAAATATGGCAACCCTATTTTTTTGTAAAATGACCATGAATTCTTCATACGATGTCCAAATTTGATGATTCTTTTTGCTACGGGTCCGTAATTACGATACGGATCTAATGCTTCAATAAAAAAAGAAATTAGAGCTTATTTGTTCAATATGATATCATTTATGCTTGATGAAACGACGTCAAAACATAAGAAAAACGAGCGCAACACAACCCAAACTTATTCGAAACTCACCCGAGGCCCTCGGGATCTCAAGAAATAATTCCAACAAGTCATATATCAATGCCCGAACTTAGTCGAACCGCTGGAACACCCAAAACAATACCAAAACACTAAATCAACCTCGAATTCAAGCGTAAGAGTTTCTAAACTTCCAAAATTTGCCAACGACCCGAAACCTATCAAACCACTTCCGAATGGCCTCATAATTTTCACACACGTCACAAATGACACTACGAACCTACTCCAACTTCCGGAATTCTATTCCGACCCCGATACCTAATTTTCCAATGCCGACCAAAATCGCCAAATTTCTAACTTTTGCCAATTCAAGCCTAATTCTACCACGGACCTCCAAATTATATTTTGGACACACTCCTAAGTCTAAAATCACCCCACTAAGTTAATCAAATCATAAAAATGCAGATCCGAATTCGTTTACTCATAAGTCAACTTCCGGTTAACTTTTCTAACTTAGCTTTCTAAGTAAGAGACTAAGTGTTTTATTTCATTCCAAAACTACTCCGGACCCAAACCTACCAACTCGGTATAACTCAACACAGTTGAACAACACATAAAGAAGCAGAAATGGGAGAAATAGTGTTATAACTCTCATAACGAACGACCGGGTCGTTACATCCTCCCCCTCTTAAACAAACGTTCATCCTCGAATGAGTCTGAAAAACAAAACATACCTGAAATCACAGCATATGAAGAAATAGCGTCTAACCTGGCTGGAAGGGCATAGAAACGGGTCTGACCACCCCCTGATCTGTCTCCCCCTCTTGGGTGACCCATAGCTGATTGGGCTCCGCCCTTAGCTAGCTAAACTACACCCCTAGTTGGCTGGGGGGGGGGGGGGGGGGGGGGGGGGGTGGAGGAGGAACTGGTGCTGGTGCAGGAGGCCAAGCACCCCGCTGTGGAGTCCCACCCAACAGCCTAGGGTAATGTCTCATAATGTTGCCAAAATCCCCGCACTCGAAACAACCCGTCCTCTGAAGAAACTACTGCTCCTGATGCCCAAAAGAACTACCCTGCAATAATTGAGTGGTCGGGGCATGATGAAAACCCTACGCTGGTTGTGCACTGAATGATGACCAATCTTGCTGAAACTGACCCTGCTAAAACCGACCTCCCTGAGGAACACCACTAAAACCACTCTGACTACTAGACCTCTTAGCCTTCCTCTCAGCCCTATCCTGAACTCGAACCATCTCAATCTATCGAGTACTGTCGACGACCTCATCAAAGGTGGCACCAGATACTCTCTCCCCGGTCATAAGCAATCGAAGCTCAAAACCGAGACCATCTACAAACTTCCTGATCCGCTTGTAGTCTGTGGGGACCAACACGATCGCATGACGAGCTAACTCGTAGAACTGCATCACGTACTATGTAACAGACATCTCACTGACGAAGCTGCTCTAACTGCTTGCGCAACTCCTCTTTGCGGGGATCAGGTACAAACTTCTCTAGAAAGAGTGTGGAGAACTGCTGGAAAAAAGGGGCGATGCGCCAACCGGCATACGTCTCTCGTAACCCTCCCACAAACTAAGTTCAGCCCCAGAAAATTGGAAAGTAGTGAATGATACCCCACTGATCTCTAGAATACTAGCGGTCTAAAGCATCCTCTAACACTTTGTCCACGAAACCTTGTGCATCCTCACCTCCAGCACTACTAAATGAAGGAGACTTGAGTCTCCCAAACCTCTCCAATCTGCGTTGCTCGTCATTAGGCATGACTGGAACCACAAAATCCTGAGTAGCTGCAACCGACTGGGCTGGAGGTTCCCCCGGTGTCTGATGTCCTTGAACAACCTGCTCAGGTGTGCGGCCGACGGGAGTCTGAGTGCCTCCCACGTCCTGAGAAGTAGGTGCGGCTGTAGTAACTGAAGCCGCCTGAGCAAGGGCCGTACACACTGACAGAATATGGGCCAAGGCCTCCTGAAGGCCTTGAATAACAATAGGCACAGGTGGTGCCTGAGCTGGTCCCGCCGGAACCTCTACCTCGGGGATCTGATCCTGAGCGAGAACAACTGGGGGGCTGTAGGTGTTGGCCTAGATGTTGAGCCGGCGATATGTACGCCCCTACCACGGCCTCTACCGCGACCTCGGCCTCTCGCGACCCAAGATGATGACTGTCCCTCCTGACCAGTAGCACGAGTCCTCACCATCTGTGAGAGAATGAAATAAAAGATGTTCAGTTACTAGAATACACAGAACTCACAGTAAGAATCCAAAAATGTGAAATTTCCTAAAGGTTTTTCAGCCTCTCGAAGATAAGTACAGACGTCTCCGTACCGATCCTCAAGACTCTACTAAACCCGCTCATGACTCGTGAGACCTATGTAACCTAGGCTCTGATACCACCTTGTCACGACCCAAAATCCAAACATGGTCGTGATGGCGCCTATCGTGTTACTAGGCAAGCCTACTTCCCGAATATTACTATTGATTGATTCTAAGAATTTAATAAAACAATATCAACATTTAAATTTCTCATAACTAAATCAACTCTAAATATAATTCATATAAAGATACGTAAGCTAGCCCTAAACATCAGGGTGTCACTAAGTCATGAGCGTCTAAAACTATAAACTAAGATATATAAACTGCCAAGCTGTCCAAAAGAAGAAATGACAAAAGGAGTAACAAGGCTCTGCGGACACTAGCAGCTACCTTTCAATCTCCAAAGATAGTCGGTTTGACTTCAACGATCGCCGCACTCTAACTCAACTGGATCTGCACATAAAGTGCAAGGTATAGTATGAGTACAACCGATTTAGTAGTAACAACAATAACTAAGGAACTGAGTAGTAGTGACGAGCTAAGAAAAACAGTCCAATTATTTATTTTCATAATTCGAAAATAACAGGAATAAACAGGTAAATTCCATAACTCAGTAAATGCCACAAATAAATTTAATAGATAAATGCAGCAATGTCACAGCACTCACACTCAGCACTCAACACTCAACACTCAACACTCTACGCTCACTGGGGTGTGTACAGACTCCGGAGGGGATCCCAAAGCCCAAGCGCTAAGCACGGACAGCTCACGTGCCATAATATCAATACCAAGATCCGCACGGTCAGCTCACGTGCTACGCGAACAACACACGCACTATGGTATAAATACCTGGACCTGCACGGTCAGCTCACGCGCTATGGTATTAATATCCTCTCAACCATGACCTCGGCCTCACTCAGTCATGTACCTCTCCAGCCTCACAATGCACCACCAATAAGGGGACACAACCCACATCAAGTGCCATAACATATCAGCAAAATAATAGAGACTGAGGCAAACATGTGCAATAATTTCTATGAGTGAGTACAAATAACGTGAGCATGAATAAATCCTAAGCGTGATCTCTAACATGAAGGCAAACAAGTTCAACAACAAGTAAACACATAACAACAAATAATAGCTATTAGGCCTCACAGCCTCACGGGATGGACCAAGTCTCAATCCCTAACGGTTCACACCCACACGCCCATCACCTAGCTGGGTATCACTTCCACAGAATCACATGATATCAAATTTTTCGGGTTCATACCCTCAATGCCAGAGTTAAAATTGTTACTTAGCTTAACAGCATAAAATCCTACCCCGTGATGCCCTAGTCTCTAAACACGGTCTCTATAAGCTTCGAATCTAACCATAATTAGATTAATACCATCAAAATAGGCTAAAAATAGAATTCCACAATAAAAACTAAAAAATATGCCAAAAAATCCGAAATCGGCCAAAACTCGGTCCCCGAGCCCACATTTCGAATTCAGTCAAAATAGCAGAATTAAAACCCTCGTCCTCTACCGAGTCTAACCATATATAATTTATCAAAATCGGACTCCGTTTGGTCCCTCAAATACCTACCTAAAACTCTCCAAAACTCAAACCCTAACTCCCTCAATTTCAATTTGAAATCATCAATCAAATCCCCAACACGAAGATGGATTCATGAAAAATAACCAAAAAATGAGTAGAGAACACTTACACCAATCCCTATGGTGAAAATCGCCTCCAAAATCGCCCATATCCGGGCTCCCCAACTCAAAATAAGACCGAATGAACAAACCTTAGTTTTATATATTTTTTCGCCAGTTATTCTACCTCGTTTCTCATGCCAAATGATCCCGAAACTCTCTTTTTATGCCTCCAATGGATTTCTTGTGAAATTTTAGTCAAGTTAGGATTTTGAATTACTCAATTTGACCTTATAATGAAGGCGATATGTAAGTTTTAATATTTTCAAATAATGCAGATTTTTAAATACGTCGTCAGTGGCAATTTCGTAATTAATCTGGAAAAAAATCTGGCAACCCTATTTTTTTTGTAAAATTACCATAAATTCCTCATACGATATCCAAATTTGATGATTCTTTTTGCTACGGGTCCGTAATTATAATACGGTTCAATCAAAAAAAGAAATAGGAGCTCATTTGTTCAATATGATATCATTTATGCTTGAAAAAACGGCGTCGAAACATAAGAAAAACGAGCACAACACAACCCAAACCTATCCGAAACTCATCTGAGGCCCTCGGGACCTCTACCAAGAATTCTAATAAGTCATATATCACTTCCATAACTTAGTCGAACCTCTGGAACATCCAAAACCATACCAAAACACCAAATCAACCTCTAATTCAAGCCTAAGAGTTTCTAAACTTCCAAAATTCGCCAACGACGTCGAAACCTATCAAACCACGTCCGAATGACCTCAGAATTTGCACACACATCACAAATGACACTATGAACCTACTCCAACTTTCGGAATTCTATTCCGACCCCGATACCTAATTTTCCATTGTCGGCCAAAATCGCCAAATTTCTAACTTTTGCCAATGCAAGCCTAATTCTACGACGGACCTCCAAATTATATTCCAAACACACTCCTAAGTCTAAAATCACCCCACGAAGATAACCGAATCATAAAAATCCAGATCCGAATTCGTTTACTCAAAATTCAACTTCCGATTGTCTTTTCTAACTTAGCTTTCTAACTAAGAGATTAAGTGTTTTATTTCACTCCAAAACAACTCCGGACCCAAACCTACCAACTCAGTATAACTCAACACAGTTGAAAAACACATAAAGAAGCAGAAATAGGGGAAACAGGGTTATAACTCTCAGAACGAACGATCGGGTCGTTATAAAAGCTTACCAGAATTTTTGGCCTCCCATCGACCCTTTGCTAAATCACACCATGAGCGCTTAGCGTACGAAGAAGTCAAGGCCAGGTCCCGAACCCAGCTCTCGAGGTTTGGAATTGCAGTGGGCATCCAAGCAACCGTTATATCATGGAAAAGGATATCGATGAGAAGTAGCGAAAGGAACAAAACAATAAACGGAAGCTAAAAGTGGGATTGTACTTACGCTTCATATTCCATTTCTTGGGAAATGGAATATTCTCGGCCGGGATTAGGTCAGAATTCCTCACTCGAATGAGCTGGCCCATCCATCCTCGACCCTTGTCCTTATCTATGCTAGACAACAACACTTTGGTAGCCCGACATTGAAGTTTTATTAACCGGCCTCGATAGAGATGAGGGTTGTATAACCTGATGAGGTGATCGAGGGTGAAAGGCATCCCCTCGACTTTGCTCGCGAACAATCGGAGCAAAATAACAATCCTCCATAAAAAAGATGGATTTGGCCCAGGGTTATTTAATACTTGCGACAGAAATGGATGATAATGGGGTCGAGGGGGCCCAATGAAAAATGGTAAGTGTAAACACTCAGAAATCCTTCCACATGGGTAATGATGTCTTTCTTCACCTGCTTGAGAAAGTTCTCAGTTATCGAGCATATATACTTCCACATTGGCTCACATCGACCAGGGACCGACGAAGTTTTCTCGATCTTAAAGTCATAAGTGAGGACGCGCCCCCCCCCCCCCCCCCCCCCGGGAATACATTCCTCAGGGCGCGGCTCCAATGGTGTTTTATCGTCGGCCAGCCGCGATGAAGAAGCAGTTTCCTTTTGGGGAACAGTTTTTGACGTTTTTGCCATTTAGATTTGAAGTTAAAGGTAGATGAAGATAATATTATAAGAAGAGGATAATAGTGAAAATCGTAGATTTGCAGATGAAGAACTTACAACAAACAACAACTACCCAGTATAATCCCACCAAGTGGGGCATGGAGAGGGTAGGATGTACGCAGCCTTACCCCTTCCCTGGAAGGGTAGGGAGATTATTTTCGATTGACCCTCGGCTAAAGAAAATGAAAGAAGTCGTGATAACAAGTGATAGCAAGACAAATAGTTAGAAAACTAAAATGGAGATAACAACACAGAATATGAAAGGAGTACCGATAATAAGTTATAGTAAGAAAGTATACTTAGATAGATAAGTCTAAGGCAGCACATGAGAACTTAGAAGATGTGAAAAGCTTTGGAGATTAGAGAAGGTTGAAGGTAAAGTTTGAAAGAGTGTAAAAAGAGGCCTATTTATTGGATTCACGGCGACGCTTCAAAGGCACTAGTGGCCAACCACTAGCTGACACACATTATAACTTGGGGAACTATACCGACAGGACGTTTTGGTCACTTCTGTCTCTTACTCACGAGGGTGACGTCATGACAGGTCGAGGTAAAAATCGAAGGCTCAATTCGTTTACACTCCAAAAAACGAGGGGACTATCTGTATACGGTTAAAACCAGGCCCACCCGATTATACTATTTGACCGAGACCGGGGAGTTGCATCGAAGGTCGGCCCCCTAGTGGATTAGACTAAAGCATGGGGACAAGGTACCAAGTTTGGGATTCGAGTTACCTGTCGAGATCGAGACCAAATAAGACAGACATCGAGCAAGATCATAGCATAATAACACACAACCGATTTGCGACTGAAAAATTAGTTACAAATTTGCGACTGATTCGGCCGGAATTTTCATAAATAATATTTGTTATATTTTGTTTAATCTTTAGCTCAAAATTGTGACTGATTCGGTCACTCAATTACGCAAAAAATACCGCAGAAATGTTTTTTATGATGGTTTGCGATTGAATCAACCGCAAATATTAAACTTAAAAATAAAATAAAATTAAAGGTAACGACCAATTTGGTCGGAATACGCAATTAAAACGAGGTCTGACTGATCAACGACGTTTGCGACAGAATCAGTCGCAATTTCAAAATTCAAATTTCAAATTTGCGACCAATTCTGCCGCAAATCCTTTTTTGTAATACACCCTAACCCATTTTATCTTCTTTCTTTTTTCTTCTCTAACTTTTTCCCTCTCCTCCCCTATCCTCTTCTGCCACCACCCGGTCTATTTATTAGTGTTATCCTCTAATCTAACCATATTAGGTATGATTTTCCTCTCTCTCACTCCCCATCTCCCTCACCCGCTCCATCTCCCCCGTCCAGCTGCCCCCTCCCTCTCCCCCCCTCTCCCCCAAATTTTTTGTTCCTAAGTTGTTTAACTCGTTTTTGGTGCAGGAATCCTGCGTCTCATCTCCCCTCTTGTGGTGGTTCGGGTAGATCCGTTGGTTCATTTTTCAGATTTTATTTTTTTGCATTAATTTAGTAAAATCGTATGTACATATTAGCTATATAATTTGCAGTATAGTATAGATAAATTAGCAATAATTTTTGCAATATAATATGTATATAGTGATGTTAAAATTTTCCTTTTTAGATTAATTGGCTATTTTTTATTGTTTATATAAATTCTGGTTTACTAAATTCTTGTTAAAAATTCTTGTTAACTTTTTTTGCAATATAATAATTCTAATTGTTTATATAAAAAACAACTAAAGAAAAAATTTAAATGTTAATACTTGGTATAATTTAGGTTATAATATTTAGAGTTGAAAAATATTTTAAAGAGTTAGAAATTTTATACATTCAATGTTAGTTACTAAACAACTTAAGTGCTAATACTTCTCTATTTCGGCTTTTCGTTTGGAAATTCTCCGTACCCTATTTATGTGTTAATTATATTATTTATTATTGAAACGAAATGAAGAAAATACAATCAGTTAAGTATTAAAGCGCTATCATATGCTAATTTGAAATAAATTAAATTAATTTCTATGTTTTAAGACTTTTTTGTCTAACAATTATTTAATATGTAATAAAATTACTTTATATATTAATGACATCTTTATTTTTTTATGTTTATATTGTTATATTTATTATGTATGCGTTATGTTTATATTTGTTATGTTAATTTTTTTTACATGTAAATATTTATATTCATTACACTAATGGATTCTCGCGGTAAAGAGATAAAAAAATCTAAGAAGAAATAACATACTTTACCTAGATCAACTCAGCTTCCTCCAGAAAAAACATCCTTCCATGCCAGCTTCACAGTCATCTGACTTTTTCAAAGTCCCTCCCCCGTCTAGCTCGCTTCAATATTATCCCATGCCTTCTCATGGTGGCTCAGCTTCGACCACCATTAATTTTATAACCACGCACCATTTCCCAGCTTCTTCCCCATGTGATCCTACTAGTCAGTTCAGTGGCTCACCACCGATTGCTTCCTCGAGCCATCATAGTAGCCAGCATGATGGTTCATCTTTTGTGCCTCATACATCGCCCACTCAATTATCATCTCCATCATCTTCCACTCCAAGTATATCTAACTTGGATATTGGAGGCTCTCACGCAGGTGCATCCCCATCTACCAGTACTTCTATAGTTGTTGGAACTGTGAGACTGTGTACTGGAGGAAATGTACAGTACGATCATCTTCATCAGCTAATTATCGTTCCCTGTGGCGACATATGAGTTTTTCTTCAATTTCCTTTTAAAAACTTTCAATATAATTTTGCATATAATGAATTTAATGGCATTCTATATGTTAGATTAAATGTAGGGTTTTGCCATCCTTTCAGGCCGCGCATATGTTGATGGAATCTATGAAGCCATTTTTTGTTGAGCCTTGGAATTCTTGGAGATAGATACCATACCAAATCAGAATAAATATGGGGCAACAATTTAAGGTAAGAATAATTTAATTTTTATTAATACTTATCCTCATTCGTCTAATATTTTTTATTCAATTTTGAAGGTCAGGTGTGTATGGCAGCCAACAGCTGAAAATCAGGTGAATGATAACTTCGAGAAGAAATCACAGAAGCTGATAACAAATTCATTTCTAGGAAAGATGGCAACAAGCCTAATTGGATACGTGAAGATGTCTGGAATTAGCTCTTGGCGAAGTGGAACACCCCGAGTGGAAGAAGAAGAGTGAACAAGTAAAGTTAAACAGAGCTTCTACTAAGGGTGGAGCATTGCATACTGGAGGTTCTATTAGTTTTGCAGCCCATCATTTGAGAATTGTTATTTTATTATAAAATATTTTTAGTTTTATAAGTATGCATATTGAACACACACACACACACACACACACACACACACACACACATATATATATATATATATATTTCTAATTACTTCTTAATTTTCAGGAAAAGAATGTCAGAGAGATATGACTTATGTTGAGGTCTTTGCGGAGACCCACAAGAAGAAGAAGAATAAGAAGAAGGACGACACAAAAGAAGGATGGATCGAATCACGTGCTTTAGAGACATTTGTATAATCTAAACACCAACACTATATTATTTTTCTTTCTTGATTTATTTTGTTTATATAACGTGTATTATTTTTATTTCAGGACAAATATCATATTGACCTTGATGCATGGCGACAAACGCAACTGGCACCCGAGGATATGACTGCAATTTGGACATAAGCGGCTTGTGGCGTGAGTAAATATAAATATTATGTAATTATCTATTTTGGTATTAATTTGAAAATTGCTTGTTTGTTTTCTTACTTCTTTTACTTTCTTTCTTTTTCTCGTGAAAATAATAAATAAAGGTCGAGTCTACGAATTGGAGTAGAACCATCCTCCAGTCGTCCACCAGCAGCATTATTCACTGGGGCACCAGTTTTCCAAGAAGACATGGAAGTTATGCGTCAAAAAGTGGATCACATGTCGCAAGAATTTCAAGCAACTCAGGTTTTGATCTAAAAATTGTTAAAAAAGAAAAGCAAGAAAGGAGCTGCAATGGTGTCTGGGTCAGAGGAGGAGAATGTTTTAGAGTTGAAGTTAAAGACATGTTTAATTTATTATGTTGTTTGATAGTTGGTTGTTTCATTAGTTGGTTGCAACAACAACAAACCCAGTTTGATCCCAACATGTTGGTTGAATTGTTATAAATATTATTGTTAGTTTTGTAGTAGATATTGGATTTTGGATTGTTATATTAGGTTTTTGGTTAATTATTAGGTGTTTGGTTGGCTGTTTTATTTGGAAGGTGGTGTAATTAAAAATACAACAGAATTCTGCTTAAAAATGCCAAGATTTGAGACTCAATCTGACACAAAATTCACCAGGAGTTACCTAGATTTGCGACTGATTCAGTCGCAAATTAAAATTTCTAAAAATATTCAATTAATATTTGCGACTGAATCAGTCGAAAATGGAGAATTCCCGATATTTTTTATTGATTACTAATCAATATATACGATTGTTTCAATCGGAATAATTAATTAAAAATTAATTTATTTTTAATTTTTCGACGGAATCAATCGAAACTTTTTATTTATATTTATTTTTTTAACTCTGGTCAGCGACTAAATCAGTCGCTAAATTTGCATCGCTCACAAATTGCTTAATTCGAAATTCCCCGCATTTTTCAATTTGCGACTGAATCCATTGCAATTTTTCGACTAATTCGGTCGCAAATATATTGCGACCACGTGTTTTCCGACTGACACTTGTTGTCGCAAAACGGTCGAAAAACACGATTTTCTACCGACTTGCGACTGATTTAACGGTCGCAAATTTGTTGTTTTTTAGTAGTGACAGAAATGTGAGATATCCGTGTCTGGTCGAAGTTCATGGCGGAATCTCGGAACGGATCAAATCAGCAACGGTTAATTGGCTAATCATAGGATTTTCTTATGTAATTAGAGTTATACCATAAATAGAATTCATCTACTATATAAAGGGGAGTTCTAATAATTTGTAAGACACATGGTTCACTGATATCAAAGCAATATAACATTTTCTCTCTCACTTATACATTCTTGCTCTTCAATTTACTTCTGCTTTATTCATAATTGTTCTAATATCGACTAGTTCGATGGCACTCTAGCTCGAGGGCTGAATTCTATTGCAACACTGGTTTGCTTTATCTTATTCTTAATTTCTATTACTAATCTTCATATTTATCAGATGGTATGAGGTGAAATCACGTGTCCTTAAAATCACATTATAAGTTTAGTTGTTATCAAATTTTAAGGATAAATAATGCTATAAGTCCTAGTTTGTCGTAATTAAAAGTACTTAACAATTTCTTAGGGATTTTGCTTTCAAGAAAAGAACTGTTTAAAATTCAAATAATAATACTACTCCATAGAAGTACTATCGCATAAAATGGACCCTTTCATTTTGGGTATTTTATCTGAAGTTGAACAAAGATGCTGTCGAAATAATTCAGCCTAGTCTAGTTCTAGGATTATTTCTTTTGAGCGAAATGGCTTCCTGACCATTTAAACTTGTAAGGGTTTTGAAAGACGATACACGAACTTTGAATTTTTTTATTTGAACACCTCTACTTGAGAAAATGACTACTAATAAATACCTTTGACCGTTGACTATGCTTAGGTGACAATATTATAGCTGATATGGCCAATTGCGTGTTAATCACCGGCATTAAGCGCGTGAATATGATAAATAATTCATTTAAAAAAATAAAAAAATTCATCGGGTCAGATTTAGAGAAAAACCACTGTAATTCATCGGTCTGACTATTCTTCAATTTTAACCATTCAATCTTGCAATTTCAAGCCATGGAGATTGTTCTCAACGCCAAGAACTAGCGCTCCACCAAAAATCAAGAGATTTCACTGTAGGAATCGCCACTTCTGATGACCTGCAACTCTCCGGCGGGCTCCAGTTGATCGGAGATGGCGTTCCAGTGGTCCAAATCGCCCAAGAGCAACGCCAATCAATTCCTGTTGCTGAGGAGGTCACGCCAATTGACTACTACAAAGAATTAATTGTCACAATTATTTTGTACTTGTTACAATCATTTTAAATTTGACTTGATGATTTTCCTTCTTATATTTGTTGTTTGTCCAATCTGCAAAAGATGTTGAACAGGATGGTTCACGGTCTGTTGTTGAAGCATTTACCAGGGCAAACAGGGTAGAGCGCATTTACTATTAAATTGTTTAATTATCTCTTCCAATATGAGCCCATAAAAAGGGTTTGTACAACTCACCACCTTGGTTTGGGTTTCTGCGCGGAAAAGCTGAACTAGTTATCGAAGTGTCTGGTGAAAAGGCATATAAAGAACGACTGGATAAAATTCTCCGAGTGGCTGAGACTAAGTATCTTCAGGCACCTGGTGATCGTCGTCCAATTGGGAGGGGGGTGATGGGAAGGAACGGGGAAGAGGAAGGGGGAAGGGTTTAAGTTTTTTCTTTCTGTATTTATTTTTATTTTTAAAAATCTAAATATAGGTGACAATTTTTATTTAAAAATTACACGTGTCATTAGTTGGGTGAGGTCTTACTTTTGGATTGGTCATTTGCTGACCGGATAGACACGTCTGTGTACGCGCATAGGCTCAAGGGTCAGATGTGTTTATTAGTTAAGGGAATCATGAGTTCGAGTGTTCAAATGGGAAAATCTAAAGTTTGTGTATCGGCTTCAAAAGCCCTACAAGTTTAAGTGGTCAGGAAGCCATTCCGCCTTTCTCTTTTGTTTAGGAACTTCGCCAGCTCACATTTGGAGCCCGTTTGGAAATTAAAAGTTTTTTACATTTTTTCCGAAATCAGTGTTTGGCCATAAAATTTTCTATTTTCACTAATTTCAAAAAAATTCGGAAAAAAAAATTCACTTAAGTCATTGACAAAACTTCAAAAATAATCTAAATTAATATTCATATCCAAACACAACTCTAATTTTCAAATATCATTCTTGCTTAAAAAAATTCATTTTTTTTGGAATTTTACAATTCTTATGTCCGATCACTTGGTGATGCTACTCAAAAGAAAATTTTGAATTTCTTGTTACACAACCAATCAACTACTCCCTTCGTTCCAATTTATGTGAACCTGTTTGATTGGGCACGGAGTTTAAACAAAATGAAGACCGTTGAAATTTGTGATCCTAAACAACTTAAAAAGGGGCCCAAAGTATTTGTGTGGTTATAAAAGTTTCTCATTAAGGATAGAATTATAAGTTTAAACTAAATTGTACCAAATTTAGAAAGGGGTAACAGAGGGAGTAAAACTTAAGAGCCCGTTTGGACATACAAAGTTTTCCTTCTTTCAAATATTTTTTTGAAAACAATATTTGCTTATCCCATTCTTACCATTTTTCCCTTTTTCACTTGAAAATCCATTTTTAAATTTCAAAAATTGGTTCTCGCTAGTTTACTGATTGAAGATGAAAATTTGCTAGTTTTTAATTTTATAAATTTAAAACTATATTTTTAGAATTTATTAAATAACCCCATCAGTTTTTCATCTTTGGCAGATACGTCTTTGGATTTACTGTGTATTGCAGTAAAGATTGATATTTTTTACAAATTATGGGGTATAAATTATTTTTCATAATTTAAAAAAAAATATTCAAATATGTTGCAAAAATTATAACCAAACACCACTTCATATCCATTTCAAATTTTAGTGAAATTCCAAATTTGAAAAAAAAAATTAGAATTCATGTCCAAACGCCTACTAAAATTACCAACTAAATATTTATCCAGAAAGAACAATGTTTAAAATTCATTTTCCCACCACATGAAGCTTTGACGAAATGAGCATTAGTTTCTTTCTCTTTCTTCTTGAGAAAGAAGTCGCCAGCTCAAATTCCTACTATTAGCTTCTTCAGTGATTGTATTGGATTATAACTGTAATTGTCGGGCATAACCCACAGTCCATTTATTAAGTCTTTTTAGAAGAGCAATATTACTGAATTAACACCAGATACACATGAGGAAGAAATTGCAACAATGAACCAAACTTCAATTATAAACTGTAAATTTATTCATAATATATATACTGGAAAAAGAATAATATCAATACATATCGAAACCGATAATAAATAAAGTTCCTAAATCACTAACAAATCAATCACTCATAATAATAAATCTCGCAAACATCGACGAACAAAATCATCAATACATCAACATTTAATGCCTCAAAAGAGCAGCAACAGAGACAAGGAGAGAAGTAGCCACCAAAGCACCGGATTGCGGCAGAGAGAAGGCCGCTCCGGCATCAGGTGACGGTGCTGGAGCCAACTCCTGAGCCGATGCCGCCGCAGAGAAAACAGCAACAACGAATGCAACGAGGAATGCCTTGAGAATACTGCTTTGTGCCATTTCTGCTAGATTTGAAAGAAGAATTTGAAGGCTGAAAGAGCTTAAAATTTGCTTGAGAAATGGAGAATGAGAAAGTTTAGGGTTTTTGGTGATGGGAAATTGATGTGTAGGAGCTGTGTATTTATAGGAGTTTGAACGCGTGAAGGAGACAGCTGGCGACAGAGTTCTAATTGATGTAGGTAACCGAACAGAAGAGAGAGAGAGAGAGAATCGGCGCGACATGTGAAAGGACGAAAGTTCGTAGTTGGTGCTGCGGCGCTAGAAAAAGCTGGACACGTTGCACGTATCTACTGGAATGAGCTGCTAAACGTTAGACTACTCCATGTGCGGGGTTCTTAGTTTACTTTAACTTTAAGAAAAAAATAAAAAGAATTCTTCTTTTCATTTAGCTGATGTAGACTTGTGAATAGTGTGTGTCTTGAAGCTTCACCCCGCAAATGTGTTCTCACGAGATATTGTTTATTTGTTCCGTCTCCGTACCTAGTTTGATTTAATATAAAATTTTAAATATATTGTATTGTATTGTTTATACGGCAATAAATATTTTCTTTAGATTTAAGTAAAGAGTTCAAGTTATTTGGTCATGAACAAACAGAGTGATTAACCATTACTATTGGAAAAAGATCCTTATATAACTGTGCTATATAATTAATTGAATAATTCAACACAAAAACACTACATTATATTGTCAATTACCAACACGTATATGTTGGGATATATTTATAAATTAGTTTTTGGAGTAATGATTGACAGAGATGCTATTATTTTGAAATTTTGATACTTTATTTGCATAAATCGTGCTTCATGGTTCTAAATACGTAAACATGTTTGATCGTGCACGGAGTTTAAAAAAAAATGAAGACTTTTAGGGTGTGTTTGGTATAAAGGAAAATGTTTTTCAAGAAAATATTTTCTTGGGAAACGAGTAGTAATCTTATTTATTTTTTTGTGTTTGGTACGCAAATCAAAGAAAATATTTTTTCAAGAGTATTCATAAATAATTTTGATACAATAAACATGAAGTCATAAACTTTCGATCCAACAACCTTCCGAACCCACAAATTTCATAAACTCTTGAACAGCAAAACTTTCGAATACGTAAACTTTATAATTTCTAAACCCGTAAACTTCGAAATACATAAACCTCCGAACTCATAACTTTGGAACTTGTAAAATTTTGAACCTGTAAACTGAAAGATGAAAAACGTAAAACTGAAGATATATTAAAAAAATATTTTTTCCTGGAGGCAGGGGGAGGGGAGCAGGGTGGGGTGGGGTGCAGAAAAAAAAACAGAAATTTAAAAATTACAAAAAAAAAAAGTAAAAAAAATATTTTTTGGTGCGAGAGTGGGGGCAGGGGTAGTGGGTGTGGGGTGTAGAAAAAAACAGAAATTTAAAAATTACAAAAAAAAAAAAGTAAATATATTTTTTGCGGCGTAGGGGTGGGGTGGGGGTGGGTGGTGACGAAAAAAACCTTTTGGAGAGAGGGCATGAGGTGGGGTTAGGTGGGTGGGTTGTGGTGAGTTAGTCAGGGTAAGGAATAAGGTGGGGAAACTTGAGATGGAGTTTTGGAAAATGTTTTCCCTACTCTTGATAGGAAAAATATTTTTCTCCAATTGGAGAAAAATGAATTGATGAGGAAAATATTTTCCAAAACATTTAAGTCAACCAAACATGGAAAAATTGGAAAACGTTTTCCGAAAAATATTTTCCTTCATACGAAACACACCCTTAAGTTTGTGGTCATAAACAAATTAAAAAGGGGCCAGAGTATTTGTGTGATTATAAAAGCTTCTCATTAAAAATAAAATTATAAGTTTAATCTAAATTGCTACCAAATTCAGAAATGGATTATTCTTATCAGTCATCCTCGCTAATTTATCTTTCTCCCAAATCTCATTATATATTTTACAATTTTTAATCAATTAAAGAAAGGACTTGGCCAACCTGTTCTTTTTATTCAAATTAGCTAATTTTTGGTGTTATATATTATTCAATGGTCTACGGCAGACAACATTTGTGATCTCAAGGGTAAGGGTAAGATTTGCGTACATACTACTCTTCTAGATCCCATTTATGAAAATTCATTGAGTATGTTGTAGTTGTTATTGTTATTACTCAATGGTGTTCATAGTAATGTTTTTCAACCCCATGTTTCCTTTATATTTTTTTTTTTAACGGCCAATACGACTATAATTGCTCAAAACTTTTTTCCTTTTACTCATTTTGTATAGGGTAAAATCGATTCGTATTAAATACTCGAATAATAAAGTGACATGTGAAACCGGAGGCAGACGAAAAGTGAAGCAAGAAGAAACCAAGATCGCGAATAGCAGCTTTGGTTGGCATGGGGAAGACCCCAAAGGGAATATTGCTAATGAAGACAAACAAACGTTTGCCACCCTATGAGATTCAATGAAGAGCATTCTTCAATATTAAATATGCAATCTGTTATAGAGAATTTTGGCATTCATGGTCTGCCGTTACACATTCATAAATGGTCCATAATTATCATTTAAGAGGGGCTTGATCCTAGGACCTTGTTCCTTAAGTGCAGCTATAAATAGAGATTTCAACAGCCATCGTAAGGGACACGAATTTTCTCACAAACTTATGCTACATACTATTCAAAAGCTCAATGATACTTTATTTCTTGTCTATTGATATTCTTATTACTGCCTTTCGAAGCTCTGCTCTTGGAACCAAGCTACTTGTTGCCTTATATCAATTTCAACACTAAGTCTTGCGTTTTATTTAGCTTATTTATCATTTTGGGATCAAATCGATTTTCTTTTCTATAAACTGCGTTACAAATTTAACTGTACCATTTTAGGGGTAAAGAGTTCGGCGCCCACCGTGGGGCTTAGATAGTTGCTTAATTGAGTTGATCCTTACATCTATTACTAGTCTGTTTAATTCATTTTTTTTAGCGAAAAATCATAAAAAAATAGCAGGTAACGATGTCAACGCCACGCATAACGTTGAGGCCCAAGGGACTCAGCCTCAACACGAAGATTCAATCAGTGATACCCGTAACGAGGATGATGTAGCCATGATGATCCATGGTTGGCAATATCCACGACACATTCAGGAGACAACTCCTGATAATGCTGAAGGCGAGCACGTTGCGGACACAGTGACAATCCTGAGGGAACACCAAAAGGCTGTTATGGGTGATCCCTCGCAACAAGATCAGGCAATGACGGAGCTGAGGAAAGCGTTGTCCGGTGCTCCAAGAATGCGAATAGAAGAGGTCTAGTTCCTCCCGGTCTTCCCGCAAATCAAACAACACAAAGAAGTGATAACAATACCCCAAGGAGCGAGGTCAGCTTCGACGGGGCCGGGGAAAGGCAGCGGATCTGGTAACAATAACGAGAACGGTCCCTTTAAAACCAAACTCATGCGGTTTATGTGGGAAATAAACATCCGAATGGACCAAATCTCGGGTGCACCGCCAGTGATAAAAGGACCGGACTCAAAGAAATACACCCAATTGTCGTTAAAATCGAGCGCGACGCCGGATTTAATCCTGAAGCAGTTCAAAATGCTAGACATGCCAAAATATTATGGGACTTCAAATCCTCAGGAGCACATCACCATCAACACAATGACGGTGAAAGTAAACGACTTAGGTTCGTACGAGATTAAGTAAGTCTTGATGAAGAAGTTCAGAGAGACCCTCACGAAGGGAGCCCTGACATGGTATTCACTTCTACTTGAGAACTCAATAGATTTCTTTGAGATGCTCGCGGATTCTTTTATCAAGGCCCATGTCGGGGCTAGGAAGGTGTAGGCCCAAAAGGCTGATATATTCTAAATTGTGCAAGAAGAGTCTGAATTGCTGCGAGAGTTCATGACTAGATTCCAGAAGAAAAGTATGTTGCTATCAGCAGTGCCAAATGAATGGGAAGCTGAGGCATTCACTAAGGGGTTGAACTCGAGGAGCTCTGACGCTTCTCGAAAACTTAAAGAAAGTCTGCTCGAGTTCCAGGAAACAACATGGGTAATATCCACAACCGATATGAATCAAATATAAGAATAGAGGATGACAAGCTCAATTTCCCGACATCAACCAAGGGTCGAGATCGAGAGAAGAATAAGGAAAAGTTGAAGATGATTTCGACACATACCGACGGTCTGCTTAAGGTCAATTTTTTCCCTATGAAAGGGCCGAAGGACGCGGCAGAGGTTTCCAATCGGTGGACAGGTTCGCTATCGATAAGAGAGTCGATCGTGGTTGGAATAACAGATCGTTGTAGGACAAAGAGATGTCAGGTTCCCAAGACTCCACCTACCCCAGACTGTCCGAGTATAATTTCAATGTCAACATGGTGGAACTGGTATCAACGATGAGGAACATTAAGGAAGCACGGTTCCCTAGGCTAATGAGATCTGATCCTAGTCAGAGGATTCAAATATATGGTGTGAGTATCATGGGACTAACATCCAACGGACTAGGGACTGCTAACATTTGCGCGAGGAGGTGGTGACATTGCTGAAAAACTACCATCTCAGAGAGTTCTTAAGCGACTGAGCTAAAAATAACTATTGTCGCAATCAGGATAACGCAAAGCCCTTGAAGACAGGAGAAGATCCTCCTCGTCTAACTATCAACATGATTTTCGGAGGGAACGAGAATAATGGTGTAACCTTCTCAGCAGCAAAAAAGACAAAGGTATCGGTGACCCATAGAAATAAACTTCAAGAAGTCGCCGAGGACGATATCACTGTCACAACCCAAACCGATGGGCCATGACGGGCACCCGATACCTTACCCAACCGAGTACCAATGTAGCGTATCTTTCTTATTACATTATTACATACACATGACATACGAGCCTAATAGTCCAACACAATCCTTTATAAACTCAAAACATAGGCCGGCCAGGGCGTACAATCATTTATGTACACGACGTATGTCTACAAGCCTCTAAGAGTACATAAATATCATAAAGGTCGGGACAGAGTCCCGCCTTACCAAACAATATGTGTCTAAATCATACTAACCAAACGAGCAACTCTGAAGCAAATGAAGCGCACCAACATNTCGTCCCCAGGCAAAAGGGACGTCAGTACAAATAATGTATTAAGTATGTAAGGCACATAAATAAATACCTAAGAGATATAGAGTAATTGACTCAACCTGTATGTCTGGATAACTCTGTAAATAATAAATCACTTTTAGTATCATGCATATGCGTATGAATGTCATGTCGTGCATAGGTATATGTTTCATAACATCATCAGCCTCTGAGGGCATCCCATCATATCATATCGGCCACTGTGGGCAAAATCATCATTGTATACCAGCTAATCAGGTGGTGGTGCGTATATAACGCCATAACCTTTCCCATATCCCATATACATACATATATATATACATACATATATATTCGTATATAACGCCGTTTGAATATACATACTTATATATGCGTATATAATGCCGTTTGAATCATATTTCAGCCACTGTGGGCAACATCATCATCATATACCAGCTGATCAGGTGGTGGTGCGCATATAACGCCATAAACTTTTCCCATATCCCATATCCATATATTTACATATATATGCGTATATAACGCCATCTGGTCATGGGTCAATGCACATGAATGCAATGCATGAAAAGTACGTTAATAAAATCTTTCGGAGCTTCATAAGGCCATTTTGCCTTTGAGTAATATCATAAAGTAAACTCTTTTCAACTTTCATATTTTTCTGAGACCCATGAACAGATGATAAAGTATTATGACACATGGAAATTCAAGAACATAGATATCTCTAATACTTCTATGAATAGAGTCATTTATGGAATTTGTGCATTTGGAAGTTCCGTTCGTATCGCATGGATCATGCCAAAAGAAATAAGGGATAGCCTTAACATACCTGCAGTAGTAGAGAAAAATTCGTATGATATTCTTAGAAAAGGATTGCTCCGTACTCCCTCATAATCGCAAAATCCCGTTGCTATTACGTAGTATAACTTCGTATGAAATCTCACGTTTTTGAATTGTTGAAGATCCATGAAAGTTCACGTACTGGATATCTTGAAAGCTCACGTTCTTAAGACTTATATGACTCTTTTTCCTTAGATAGAAATGTGACCCATTTGTTTAAGAACTTTGATTAAATGAATATGAGGACTCATGCTCTGTAGACTTGCAATATCATACCTTTCTAATCTTGTCACATACATGACAATTTTAAGAGTCACAATCCTTTGATCCTTTTGCTGCCACGTTACAATATTTAAACTTATCCAAATTTTCACCCCTTCTCCTTATTTAATAATTTTGTTTTTAATTCCCCATTAATACAATAATTAACCAATTACCCACATAATTAAGATTTATCTCAAATTATTTATAATACTACTCATTGTTAACACACTTTATACAGCTTACTATCATGGCCATGTGGTACCTTGTATGGTACTAGTCCAAAAATATCGCATTTGTTTTGCTCGGGCCGTATTTTATCCCAAAATGTCAAATTTTGACGAAATTCATTTTCTTTGATTTTTATTACCCTTTGTCCTCCACGAATTTACTCATCACATGTTTAAAATAGCATAATTCTTATAATCACAAAATAATCCCATTTCCGCACTTATGTTGATTAACTTACGACAAAACTTTAACGTACGAAAATGCGGGATATAATATCTCATTTCCGAACTTTCATCAATTTACTTATGGCGTACTTTTACGTACGAAAAACTGGGGTGTAACATCATTCCCCCCTTTGGTACATTCGTCCTCGAATGTTGATTGATGCTCATATCATTTTCATATCCTATGTATTGCGAGTGCTTTATTACTCTCCATGTCATCTAGGCGGCTGTTTTGTGATTAAATACAAAGGCCAGGGCATCACACCACAACCTATGGTTGGAATTCTTCCAGTCCCGTAACTGTTTCTACCTTCTATCATGCAACCTTTACGACTCTAACTTTGTAGGTGGGCCTATGCGACTCTTCTCTTCTCTTTTCTATAGCTTTTAGTCAATCCTGAAGTTCTTCGCTTGGTATTTTATCGAACTTACGAATATTTTTATATCTTATCTTATAGACTTGGTTATCTATTTGGATGACTTTACTGCATCTACGTAGGCCATATTATACCATAACTCTTACCTCAATTTCTCATTACTGAGTTTTGTTACCAAATCCCAGGTTACTTTCATTGCTTATCCCATACGTATAAATCTATGTCTTCTAATGCTTCCACATTACTGTTCATCTTAAGAATGATGGGCTAATCTCCTCTCATACTTTATAACTTTTATCCATCCATTTTTGATTCACCTCAATTTTGATCCGTATCCACCCGCGATAACTTAACCTTTTGTGTAATACGACCGCTAGGATTCACATTTTATCGGGAAACATCTGATATGATTAGATTGATCCACCTGGGGAAATACCCTGCTTTCTTAACCGTAGCTCCGAGCATCCCAATCTGATTCACCTTGCGTGGGTATTTTAATCATGTCCAATTCGTGAGATCCCTTTATTTTCTTCGTCATATCATTACTCAATCAAAATCCCAAACGTCATCCTTTGTCTATAACAATTACATCTTTATTCTATTACCAGGGCAAGATTCCATCTCTTCCAAATTCTGTTTATATTAGACTCCTTTAAATTCATTCAGGCTATAGTGAACTTTGTATAACTTAGAGAAGCCATCTGCTCTTCTTGTTTTCATGGGTTTAATCCTGAGGACTTATCCATTTTCGTTACCTTCTCACTCGCCCGTTATTATCCTTACTCTTGTCTTCTAGAACCTTGTCGTTTCACCATACAATAGCTTGCGACCTACACATATCTATTTATATTACTTGCAACCTTTCAACTTTCTTGCATCATAGATTTCCTTATGTCATTTTGGAACATCAAGCGAGACATCATATCGTCTCTAACTCTTCTTTACTCTCTTAGTCAGGCTTTTCGGTACCTAGACCATAGGCTGGAAGATATGATACTGACGACGTCGCCATTATTCCTAGATACTGAACCCCCGCGCTTTTGGCCTTTTATTCGATTATGGACTATTCACGATCTTCTGCCTTTGAGTATCTCGTACGTTGTCTGCCTTTACCTTACTTACCTTAAAATCTCATATCGCATCTTCTATCTCTTCCATGACCCCCCTTCCACCTAGGTGTAATTCACGTCCATAACTTGAAGCTCTATTATAACACTTGCCCCTTTGGTGCATACGCAATCCGGTGGGAGCTTCATGCTGACTTCTAATGAGGACGCTACTTTACTAACTGGATATAATGTAGGGCCATTATAGAATATGGTTGTTGTACTATCTCTCTTGTACCTTTGATGTTAAAAGTGATTCTGCAATAATCTCAATCATGATGTCTAAAAACAAATTTATCCAATAATCAGAATCCTGATTTACTTTGTTGATGTAACTCTTTAGTTACTTCTTCCTTCCGATTAACCTTTATGCAGGCTTAATCTATCTTCTGATATGCGGCTCATGGTATTAGTTATTACTTTAGCCTTTCATGGGCGTTATGGAATATCCATGATACAATCTTCTAACAATTCAATCCTTTGTTTATGCCCTGGGATTAATTCTTTCTTTAAACTTATACCGGAGTCTTTTATGGACGTATGATTGTCAACAAATATGTTGCCTGGATAATGCTCCAAAATCTTGAGTGTATCCATAACGTACTAACTCTGGATCATTGATCAAATAATTCTTTTGTTCCATCTTAGCTTTCTTCCAACGTAAGCTATTACTTTTCCTGATCTTTTTGCCCCTTTTTTGCGTCCATACTTAGCTTATCTTAGTGCCCATATATATTGAAATTCCATACAACTCATATGATCCTGAATATCACTTCTGATTTTTACTCCCTGTTCATTAGCCACTGTAGGTGTCACTTTCTTAGGGAGTGCATACAATGTTGTTTTGAGACTGTTGTCACACGATAATTTCCTCTTTAGGTCGTTGTACTGAGGTTGAAGCCTTCTTCCTTATTTCCTCAGCTAGTCTTTCATCGTAGTACTTAGGGAAGACCCTATGACTCTTGTAAAGATGCGAGCTTATTACATCGTATACTCGACAGACCTTCTGATGTCCTTCCTTGCCTATACTTATCCGTAGTTGCTTACCTCCATGCCCTTGTGCTTGTAGGGTTGCTTCTGAACTGATATTTTTACTGTCTCCCCAGTGGCACTCTCTTTTATTCCCGTAACATTCATATGGTACCCTTAACTACCATGACTCTTATCTGAATATATTTCAATTATTACAATAACATTTCTGTGAAGTTGAATTCTCCATGTTGGGTTCTACTATGTTTATCTTACATGATCTGATGACTCGTCTGTAACCTCTTGTTTAGCCATAACTGGGATCTTCCTGACCAATTTCTAACTACTCATTGGCCCATTCTCATATTAATATTCCTCGTAATCTTTCTTAGGTTATTTCTTTTGTCTTAACTTAGGTCTCGCACTAGCTCCTTATTTATTAATAACAGCTCGGGCAGGAATCTTTACTTCCTCTCCTTGACGTCGTGCTTGCACAATATTCTTGAATCGTAGCGTATCTATAAGATTTTCATAAGTGCCATCTCATTCCTCTTTCATTTATCACATTCTTCCTTTACCATTCCATAGTCACTAGAACCACTTAATTCTGGATTAATTCCACATTACCCCATATTCCCCCCTTTAGGGATGTACTAAAAACTGAAGCCATGAGGATCTACCTTTATATATTTCCTCTTCATCTTTGGCGTCGTTTCTCAACATCAATGATCCTTACTCGCCTTGCGGCAATTCTTCTGTACCAAGGATGACAAATTCCCTTACTCGCGAGGGTGACACTTAGCGTAACTGGCACATACAGTCTCTTAAGCTTAACATTTCTCTCATTGCTTGTTTTAGGGAAGTGTCTTCCTGAATAACAATTTTCTGAATTTCTCATGAACTTTCTTCTTTTGTCCATTCTAATAACGCCGGAACGCAAATATGAAATTCTCATGATGCTGACTATTATCAAATCACTCAGTCCCTAATTCTTGTTTAGTTTATCTTGTTCACCAGCCCATACTGATTTCTATTGTTTTGGGGTCTAACCTTTCCTTCCGGTAGTGCGTTGGAGTCACAAACTTATTTTTCGAACTGAGGATATGACTTTATGGCCTATACTCTTTTGTCGTCTCAAGGCCTGTCACCTCTTGTATTTCCCTTATCTTGACTATAGACTCTGTAATACTGTCAATTTTTTTTCTACCGTTGTCATCCATGTACCACATTTTACTCATACTGCTTCATTAACTCTCTTCTTATTTTCCTGCTAACATTTCTGTCAATCACTTTATTCTGAAAACTTCGACAAGCGATTCCTTTTCATTTTAGCTCCCCTTGCTCCATCCACGGGCTCTTAGGGTTGCTTAACATTCCCTCCCTCTTAAGGATGGGAGCCATACTAAGGTAATATTTATCCATTCTAGGCTTCCAGTGCCTATATTTGTAGTACTCATATCCAAATGTACTATTTTAGAGTGCACCATCTGGGTGTCTCAAAAGGAGAATTATTACCATGTTTGTAATATCCTTTAGAAATGTCAACTGTCACAAACAATTCATCCACCATATCTTCTCATACTACTTCTATTAACCCCCATAGGGCATATCTGGAATGGGTGCGACCAATTGTATATACCTCTGTTACTATTGAATATAACTCAAAAAGCTTATGTGCCTCTTCCTGAATTATAGACACTGTTAACCTTTGTTAATTGGACGCCTCGTACCATTCTTCATCTTGCTTCTTTTTCTTGTTGAAACTTGTATTTATCTTCTTAATCTCTCATTGTCTTTCACCATAGAGGTGGATAGGCATTCTTGCCTTAAGGCTCTGTATCAAGAGGCTTACATCTTTCATCACGCACATGATTTGCTGAAGACCTCACATTTACTTATCATAAGCATAATGCAAAATCGAGTTCATCTAACCTCAACACTTCCACAACTACATCTCTTACCGACCGTCTTTCTGAATGTAGGTATCGTCTTATTACGAATAAAATAGAAGTTAGAAATTTGAATTCTTATAAGTGAGCTCTACCACACGATCTAGAGTAAGAAGAAAGAGTGACCATCTTAAATGCCTTGTAGCCTCCTGCTTATAAGTGTGGTGCACGATACACCCATAAACAAGACTCTACTAGACACGGCTTGTAGACTCCCTAGGACAAAACTGCTCTGATAACACTTTTGTCACAACCCAAACCGATGGGCCATGACGGGCACCCGGTACCTTACCCAACCGAGTACCAACGTAGCATATCTTTCTTATTACATTATTACATACACATGACATATGGGCCTAATAGTCCAACACAATCCTTTATAAACTCAAAACATAGGCCGGCCAGGCCGTACAATTCTTTATGTACACGACGTATGTCTACAAGCCTCTAAGAGTACATAAATATCATAAAGGTCGGGACAGAGTCCCGCCTTACCAAACAATATGTGTCTAAATCATACTAACCAAACGAGCAACTCCGAAGCAAATGGAGCGCACCAACATCTTCCGCTGAGCTGATAGCCTACTTGGAGGGCTCTCGACCTGTCTATCAGGACCTGCGGGCATGAAACGCAGCGTCCCCAGGCAAAAGGGACGTCAGTACGAATAATGTACTGAGTATGTAAGGCACATAAATAAATACATAAGAGACATGGAAGAGATATAGAGTAATTGACTCAACCTGTATGTCTGGATAACTCTGTAAATAATAAATCACTTTTAGTATCATGCATATGCGTATGAATGTCATGTCGTGCATAGGTATATGTTTCATAACATCATCAGCCTCTGAGGGCATCCCATCATATCATATCGGCCACTGTGGGCAAAATCATCATCGTATACCAGCTGATCAGGTGGTGGTGCGTATATAACGCCATAACCTTTCCCATATCCCATATACATATATATACATACATATATACGCGTATATAACGCCGTTTGAATATACATACATATATACGCGTATATAACGCCGTTTGAATCATATTTCAGCCACTGTGGGCAACATCATCATCATATACCAGCTGATCAGGTGGTGGTGCGTATATAACGCCATAACCTTTCCCATATCGTACTTATATATACATACATACATATATATGCGTATATAACGCTGTTTGAATATACAAACATATATACGCGTATATAACGCCGTTTGAATCATATTTCAGCCACTGTGGGCAACATCATCATCATATACCAGCTGATCAGGTGGTGGTGCGTATATAACACCATAAACTTTTCCCATATCCCATATACATATATCTACATATATACGCGTATATAACGCCATCTGGTCATGGGTCAATGCACATGAATGCAATGCATGAAAAGTACGTTAATAAAATCTTTCGGAGCTTCATAAGGCCATTTTGCCTTTGAGTAATATCATAAAGTAAACTCTTTTCAACTTTCATATTTTTCTGAGACCCATGAACAGATGATAAAGTATTATGACACATGGAAATTCAAGAACATAGATATCTCTAATACTTCTATGAATAGAGTCATTTATGGAATTTGTGCATTTGGAAGTTCCGTTCGTATCGCATGGATCATGCCAAAAGAAATAAGGGATAGCCTTAACATACCTGCAGTAGTAGAGAAAAATTCGTATGATATTCTTAGAAAAGGATTGCTCCGTACTCCCTCATAATCGCAAAATCCCGTTGCTATTACGTAGTATAACTTCGTATGAAATCTCACGTTTTTGAATTGTTGAAGATCCATGAAAGTTCACGTACTGGATATCTTGAAAGCTCACGTTCTTAAGACTTATATGACTCTTTTTCCTTAGATAGAAATGTGACCCATTTGTTTAAGAACTTTGATTAAATGAATATGACGACTCATGCTCTGTAGACTTGCAATATCATACCTTTCTAATCTTGTCACATACATGACAATTTTAAGAGTCACAATCCATTGATCCTTTTGCTGCCACGTTACAATATTCAAACTTATCCAAATTTTAACCCCTTCTCCTTATTTAATAATTTTATTTTTAATTCCCCATTAATACAATAATTAACCAATTACCCACATTATTAAGAATTATCTTAAATTATTTATAATACTACTCATTGTTAACACACTTTATACATCTTACTATCATGGCCATGTGGTACCTTGTATGGTACTAGTCCAAAAATATCGCATTTGTTTTGCTCGGGCCGTATTTTATCCCAAAATGTCAAATTTTGACGAAATTCATTTTCTTTGATTTTTATTACCCTTTCTCCTCCACGAATTTACTCATCACATGTTTAAAATAGCATAATTCTTATAATCACAAAATCATCCCATTTCCGCACTTATGTTGATTAACTTACGACAAAACTTTAACGTACGAAAATGCGGGATATAATATCTCATTTCCGAACTTTCATCAATTTACTTATGGCGTACTTTTACGTACGAAAAATTGGGGTGTAACAATCACCTTCACGGAAGAGGACGCCGATGGACTCTAACTACCTGGTAATTTCTCTTAATGTTGTAGATTTTAAAATTAAACGTGTTTTGGTAGACCCAAGTAGTTTACCTAATGTTATACGATGGAGAGTATTGGAACAAGAAAAGCTAATCGGAAGCATCATTCCGGCCACAAAGCTCCTCACCGGGATCAACTTAGCTAGTGTGACAACCCGATGGGAGATTCTTCTTCCCACGAACGTTGAAGGGGCCATGAAGACGACCCTGTATGCAGTAGTAGACAACGACATGGGCTACAACATTATTCTTGGAAGACCATGGATACACGAGATGAAGGTTGTGCCGTCAACATACCATATACTTATGAAATACCCAACTCTAGACGGAATTAAACAAATAAGAGGAGATCAACCGGCGATGAGGGAGCAGCATAGCAGTTACAGGAACCGCCTCCTACTCCCTAGCCAAACAAAATTGACAAGGAGGGAGCCGTCCGAATTCTATCAGGTACCAGAAGAAACTGGCATAACAAAATCCACAGTGGAAGAACTCCAACAAGTTTCATTGTTCGAGAAGTTCTTAGAGAGGAAATTCCACTTGGGGACAGGATGAAACCCCGTGATCAAGTCAGGATTTATGGAATTTCTTAAATTTAATGTTGAATTTTTTGTGTGGTCACACGCGGATATGACAGGTATCCTGCTAGAAGTGGTCTTGCACAAGTTAAGCATGGATCCCGATGTCCCTCTGGTAAGGCAGAAGAAACGCCCTATTGCTGAGGTCAGAAAAAGGTTTGTCAAACAAGAAGCAACTCGATTGCTTGATATTGGTTCAATACAGGAGGTAAAGTATCCGGACTGGCTAGCTAACGTAGTAGTAGTTCCAAAAAAGAATAATAAATTTCGCATGTGCATAGACTATAAAGATCTAAATAAGGCGTGGCCAAAAGACTTGTTCCCATTGCCAAACATTGATCAAATGATTGATGTGACGATCGGACACGAGTTGATGAGTTTCCTCGATGCCTATTCCGGGTACAACCAAATCAAAATGAACTCGGAGGATCAGAAAAAGGCTTCGTTCAAAACAAACTTTGGCACTTATTGTTACAATGTGATGCCCTTCGGGCTAAAGAACGTCGGAGCCACTTACCAAAGGCTTGTGAACAAAATGTTCGAAACGCAAATAGGGAAAACAATGGAAGTTTACATAGATGATATGTTGGTTAAGCCTTTGAGTGCCGGTGATCATCTGAAGCACCTCCAAGAAACCTTTGACATCCTAAAGAAGCACAATATGAAGCTTAACCCCGAAAAGTGTGCATTCGGAGTCAGCTCCGGTAAGTTCTTGGGTTTCTGTCATAAAGGGGGATCGAAGTCAATCCCAATAAAATAAATCCGTTGGGAACATTCCTGTCTAGCAATCAAACGTGAAAGAGGTTTATAGGCTAAGGGGAAGACTGGGTGCTTTAAGTAGGTTCATTTCCCGATCTTCAAAAAAATGTCATCACTTCTTCTCACTTCTAAAAAAGAAGAAAACTCTAAATGGACTCCGGAATGCCAGCAGGCCTTGAAAGACTTGAAAAGGTATTTATCGAGCCCTACGTTACTATCAAAATTGAAGGAAGGCGAACATTTGCTCATTTACTTAGCATTTTCGGAGGTAGCGGTAAGTGCCATTTTAGTCCATGAAGACAAATCTACGCAATCTCCTATCTATTATGTTAGTAAAATTTTAAAACGAGCGGAAACTCACTTCCCACACCTCGAAAAATTGGCCTCAGCTCTCGTAGTCGCCGCTCAAAAGCTTAGGCCTTATATTCAATACCACTGGATAGTCGTGGTAACAACCTTTACTCTTCGGAATATCCGTCACAAACATGAACTGTCAGGTCGACTGGACAAATGGGCAGTCGAAATGAGTGAATTTGACATAGAGTATAAACCCAGGACTGCGATCAAATCACAAGTTTTGGCCAACTTCATGGCCGATTTTAGTCCCGGACCGCTGCCTTTGGCCACTAATGAAGAGGTGATGGTTTCGAAAATGACATCAGGAGTCTGGAACCTTTTCACGAACGGATCTTCCAACGTGAAAAGGTCCGGGCTCAGGGTAATACTAGCTACGCTCTCGGGAGAAACCCTGAGGCAGGCCATAAGAATTGTGCGCTTGACTAACAATGAAGCCGAGTATGAGACTTTGATTGCAGGACGTGAACTGACTCGGGAACTAAAATCTAAGGTCATTGAAATCAAATGTGATTCCCAACTGGTAGTAAATCAGGTATACAAGATCTAAGACACCAAAGAGGAACACATGCAATAATATGCAGTGAAAGTCCAGACTCTGCTCGCACGGTTTAGGGAATGGTCAATCACCCACATCATGAGAGAAGAAAACGCAGAAGCAGACACACTGGCTAATCTGGGATCATCCACAAAAATGAAGGGATCAGACCCGGTAAGGTCATGTAGATCACCCATTCGATATTGGATATGGACGATTATTATGAATTAAACACGACCAATTTGGTCTGGGACTGGAGAAATGAGATCATTGACTATCTTGAGCACGACTAACTACCTGTAGATCCCAAGGCATCCTAGTCACTCCGCACTAAAGCAGCTTGTTACTACTTCAGGGGAGGCCGGCTGTATAGAATGCCCGATGATTATGAGCCTCCAAGGATAATTACGTCATGAGAGAAGTTCACGGAGGAAACTATGGAAATCACTCGGGTGCGGACTCGTTAGTATTAAAGCTAATTAGGGCAGGATACTACTAGCCCAGATGGAACAAGACGTTAAGGCATTTGTTCAAAAATGCAACAAGTGTCAATGTCGCACACCGTTGGTGCATCAACCAGCAGAATTATTGCATTCGATATTTGTTGCCTTGTCCATTCATCAAAAAGGGGATGGACATAATCGGTACGTTGTCGCCGTCTCCTGGTAAGTTAAGATTTATTTTAATTTTAACTGACTACTTTACGAAGTGGGCTGAAGCAAGTCCTTACCATAAAATTGACGAGAGCGAAGTGGTCGATTTCCAGTGGGAGAACATAATTTGCAGGTTCGGGATACCAAAGGAAATCACATGCGACAACGGGCCATAATTTATAGGCACAAAGGTCACAAAATTCCTTGAAGACTTGAAAATCAAAAGAATCACATATTCTCCATACCACCCGAGCGCTAACGGTCAAGCGGAATCGACAAACAAAGTGATGATTCAAAATCTCTAAAAGAGATTGCAAGTAGCCAAAGACAAATGGCCCGAAGAGTTACTGGGAGTGCTATGGGCATACTAAACGACGACCAAGTCAAGCACGAGAGAGACACCTTTCTCTCTCGTATACGGAACTGAGGCCCTGATCCCGGTGGAAGTGGAGACCTACCATGAGATACTTTCGGGCGGACGCAAAGACAAACAACGAAGCGTTGCTGGTTAGATTGGAGATGCTCGACAAACACAGATACTTGGCACATATAAGGATGTTGACCCAGAAACAAAGAATGTAAAGATACTATAATCGAAGAGACAATCCCCTTTTCTTCAAAGTGGGAGACTTGGTTTTAAGAAAAGTGACTCAAAACATCCTATAACTCAATGCAGGAAAGATGGGTCCAACATTGGAAGGCCCTAGCGGGTATCAGTTGTCACCGGGAAAGGATCATATGAACTACAAAATCAAGACGGAGTAAAATTTCCGAGCAATTGGAATGTGACACACCTCAAAAGGAACTATTGTTGATGGGCACCGCTTATACTAAATGTATGTGTTGCACCCATTTTTTCGTTCGTTCAATTTTTTTCCCAATTGGGTTTTTCTAGGAAGGTTTTTAACGAGGCAGCGACGAAAATCATACTATGAAGGAAACACCATCAACAAAAATAAGACCTTTAAACGACAAGGCATGGAAACAACAAGCCACTACGGGATGATTAGATAGTCTTTGGCTCGATAGCAAAGTTCCTAGCGGGAAAAAAAGCTTCCTATCGGACCAAAAACTATCCAACCGTTCACAAGTGACAATTCACCGCAAGCCACTGGGGGTGATTAGATAATCATTGGATCAGTAGCAAAGTTCCTAGCTAGAAATGAAGCTTGCTATCGGACTAAAGATTATCCAACCATTCACTAGTAGAATCTTCAAAGGAGCAAGACTTTCATTGTTCCAATTCGCATTCTTCGTATTCAAACACTTAGGGGGAATGATATAAGAATACGGAAACCAAACTGCCACATAAACTGGGACTACGAAATCCAGGAACAAATATATATCATCGCGCCCAGGGACTGCGCGACCATCCTATAGAAATAAGTTGTATAAATTAGCCACAACTAATGGAAATTTCTTTTCAGCACAACGAATGCCTATGTACTTTTGAAAATAGGAGGAATAAAGTAAAGTCCTTTTATTTTTATCTTGTTTCTTGTCCAAACTAAGGTTGGAAAGTGGGCCGGTCCCAGTCTTGGGACCGGCCCAGAACCGTGGCCCATATGGGTTGTGGTTCTAAACAGTCCTAACTGTATAAGACCGGGACCGTGGGGAGGTGGGTTGGGTAGTGGGCCGGTTCAAGAGGTCCTAAACGGTCCTAAACAGACCCAACAACTCTTATTTTTAAAAAAAATCTGCCTGTTAGGGCATTTAAAATGTAGTTGTTTCTCTGCCAAAATAGTCGTTGGCTATTTACAAAATATCCATTTAACCCCCCTCTCCCCCTCTCGTTACTTCCCCTACTTTTTCTAGACAAACTTCTAAACGGAGCAAACATATGTTGTTTGGCCATTGTTTATTCAACTAAGAGAAAAAAATAAGGATAAGTGTAAAACTTGTATTAAAGAGTTAGCTTTTAAATATCTTGGAGGTCGGGGGGGGGGGGGGG